>JAJIBD010006048.1:0-101105 GCA_021461705.1 Cryptotis parvus
GGTTAGAACTCACTGTAACAAAGATATTGCCAGAATCTGAGATATAACCAGATTAACAAGGTGTGGAACCTGTTCTCAAGACATTCATGGTCTATCATGCTGTGGATGTTTTCTTATGAGGTTTATTCATAAGTAAACTGTGAAAGTACTTTTGGAGAAGAAAGAAACTTATGCAAGAACAAAGCGGGAAGGTGACCTATGACATTGGCGCCGACATTACGGTTCTTGGGAAAAGGAAAGAAAAGTCTGAAAGCTTTCCCCAAAAGGTGACATTTTTCTAGGAAGAATGAAAGAATGCTAAAGGAATTCCTTAAAGGAAAAGGTCCATGCTCACCAAATCAGATAGAGATGAGTCTAAGGAAATATGTGGAGGAGGAAGAGTTCATGTGAATTAGAAAGCAATCATAACTTATATTCTGTATAAAAGGTCAAATGCTTATAAATAGGAAAATCATAATATGTGAGCTGTATCTGAAAGATATGACAATGTCAAAATTCACAGGACAAAGAAAGAGAGAAAAGAGATAAATATCTTGCCATAGAGGCAGACTAGGGAAGGAGGAGGAATTGGGGACATTGGTGGTGGGAAATGGGCACTAGTTGGGGAGATGGGTGCTGGAACACAATATGACCCGAAACCCAAATATGAACATCTTTTTAATTGTATATCTCATGGTGGTATAATAATATATTTTTAAACAATAAAATAAGATGAAATAATAAAAAATGTTCACAGGACAAATTAGAAAGGGGAAACAACATTCAGATAGAAATGACCTTCTCCAGAGTTTGTGTATGTTTGGGCTTAAGCATTCAGAATTTGTGTAAACTCTAGAGAATGCGTAATATTGATGATGATGGTACAAGTGGTATTGATTAAAAACTTATGATTAACATTGTGCTCAGTGTGAAGAGAAAGTTCTATGATATGAAAAAAAAAATAAGAATGATTTTCTCAACTTTTTTTCTGTTAGTTTTTTTTTAAAATGATTTATTTTAAACACCGTGATTTACAAAGTTGATGGAAAGATTCATCATTCCGCACCAATCCCACCACCAGTGTGCCCCCACCACCACCACCAGAGACCCGCTTTTCCTACCCACCCTCCATCCCCCCTCCCAATGCCTGCTCACTTAGCCAGCATCAGTTATGTTGACCCTTACAGCTCATATAAGGGAACAGTAATGATAAGGTCATGCTTCTTTTTTTTCCTAGCTAGATGTGTGCGTGCCTCTCCAGGTTCTGTTCTTGGATTCACTTTCTGGGTTTCCAGAACACAGTGGTTTTCTTGGAGATTAGCATACCCACTGGTGCTCATCTTAGGGGACATTGTGAGATGCTGCAGGTCTAACCTGGGACAGTGATATGCAAGGCAAGAATGAATCCTACCATTGTATTATCTTTCCAGCCCCCAATTGTCTGTTAATGGCTATTTACAAAGGAAGAGCTATTAAAAGCACAACCTTTTCAGGCAGCAGAGATAAGACAGTGGGGAGGAGGGTGCTTGCCTTGTACATGGATCCCACAGATTCCATCCTGGGCATCCCACATAGTCCCACAAGCACTGCCAGGAGTAATTTTTGTGTTTAGTGTCAGAAGTATTGCCAGATGTGACCCAAAATCTAAAGACACACAAAGCAAAACACCAACTTTCTTCAGTAAAAGTCAAGTCTTCCTGTTTGCATTATTAATTTCAGGCAAAGATAAAATTGAAGTCGAAACATTGCACAAACATAAAATTGATAATTATAAATTATTGAATCTTGAATTGGTAAAGATTTTAAATAAATAATTTGTGTGTGTGTTTTGTTTTGGGACCACACTCAGCGATGCCCAGGAGTTCAGGTGCTTGCCTTCCTGGAGGCAGACTTCAGTTCAATCTCAGTTCAATACAGCCCCTTGGCTATATATTGCCATCAAACCCTGGTCAGCCTCATGCAAGGCAAACGTGCTACCTGCTGTGCTATCTCACCAGCCCCTGAAATTGTTATTTTTTTTTTTAATTTCTGCAGAATATTTTTTATAATCAAATGAGTGACTGAGAGCTTTCAATGAATACTGTCTTGATAAGTAGTGATATAGTAATGATTGTTATTCTAAAAAAATATTTAAGACATAAAGACAAAGAGCACCCTTCATATCTCAGATAATTTGATCCATTATAATCAAAACAACAACCAGATATCGTTTTACACCAGTGATTTTGGCACATATCTCAAAAAGCAAAACAATCAGTATTGGCAGGGAGTGTGGGGGAAAAGAGACCCACTCTCATTACTCTCATTCACTGCTAATGGGAATGTTGATTGGTCCAGCCTTTACAATCACTATCACTATCTGTCACTATCTTCCCATTAATCATCTATTTGCTAGAGTGGGCACCAATAATATCTCATATGTCCTGTCTCATGCTAGTAGAACCCAAAGGCATCCACTTGCTCCAGGAACATAAAGAGCCTCAAACCATTATATTAGGTCACGGGAATGACCCTAATATAAATGTTACTGGTATTTGGCATATCAAATACATGAGCAGCTTGCCAGGATTGCCGTGTGGGTGGCATACTGTTGTAGTCACCTCTAAATAAAGCATTTATTGATGAACTGCGTGGCCGCTAGCGGCCGTGCAAGCCAGGCTGTGATAGTCTGGTCTGCTGAATGGAGTTGTGACGAGAGGGAAGTCCAGATGTGGAAAATGGCGGGCCACATAGAGTAGGGGAGGGTGGTCTGGCTTGTTGTGAGGCTCTGCTGGGGTGGCAGGTCAGGGCTAGAACCCACCATGATTCCCAGGTGCCTCCACGAGCAGCTGGGCACATGGAGAGCAAGGAGCAGCTCTATCCCATGTCTGAGAGTCTCTGTTTCAGCATACCTGGGCCAGATTGAAAAAAAAAAACTGCTGCAGGGTGGCTGTCTATGATCCGGGCTCTGATAGTCTGGTCTGCTGGGTGGAGTTGTGATGAGAGGGAAGTCCGGATGTGGAAAATGGCAGGCCCCATGGAGTAAGGGAGGATGGTCTGGCTTGTGGTGAGGTTCTGCTGGGGTGGCAGGCCAGGGCTAGAACCCACCATGCCTCCCAGGCGCCTCTACAATAGAGACATTATCTCAAAAAAGCTAGGAATTGAAGGGCCAGAGTGATAGCACAGTGGGTAGGGTGTGTATTTTGCATTCAGTCTTCTATGCTTCAATTTTAACATCCACCCTGAGCACTATTAGGAGTAACTCCTGAGTGCAGAGCAAGGAGTAATCCCTGATTATCACCCAATGTGACCCCCAAAACAACAACAAAACATTTTTAAAAAACTTTGTGTGTGTGTGTGTTTGACAGGCTCAAACAGAGGTGAAGAAAAAATTTGAAATAAGTGTTGTCCATAGCTGCAGTGGTGGTAAGTTAGGGGTTGACTAGTAGAAACCCACCACGTTCTAGAAACTCAGATAGTAAATGCGAGAAGAGAAATTGGCCAGATTCACACATGACAACCCAGAAAAAAAAGTCATGACTTTGTCAATACCAGGCCCATATATGGGCTGCAATGGTCAAGATAATTAGTGCCAGCCAAGGGAGCAGGCATGGGGAGGGGGTGGGTGGGAAATGAGAGTCTCTGGTGGTGGGAGCACCCTGTTGGTGTGATTAGTGTTGAATTTTGAATCTTTCTAACAACTGTATTGTGAAAAACTTTGTTCTTTGTAAATAATGATGTTTTAATAAAGTTAAAGCTAGTAACTGAGCTTCCATATGATTTAGTATTCCCACTTTTTTGGCATCTATACATAGGGTTCCAAAAACTCTATCTACAAAGACATTTGCACAGCTATGGTCATTGCAGCACTACTCACAATAGCCAATATCTGCAACCAACTCAAGTTCTTAAGAATAGAGGACTGGATAAAGAAACTATGGTACATACATACAATGTATTACCTTCAAGGAAAAATGAGATCATTCAATTTACAGCTACAGGGATGGATCTGGAGAGTATTGTGCTGAGTGGAGTGAATCAAAAGTGGTGGGACACACACAGAATGATCTTTCCCATATGTAGTATATAGGATATAAAGAATCATAGTAGGGCCTGGAGAGATAGTATAGAAGGCAGGGCACTTACCTTGTATGTGGTCAACTGGATTTGATCCTTAGCATTAAATATAGTTACCTGGCACTTCCAGAAGTAATCCCTGAGCACCTAGAATTGGAAATAAGCCCTGAGCTCATTTGGATGTGGCCTTTATAACAAAAGCAAAACAAAAATATCATAATAAGGGAATGACAAATGGCCCAAGACAGTGGAAATAGAACCTCCTATAGGAAGCTGACCAGGGGAAAAGGGCTGCGGTAGCCACAGCTGGGGAGTGGTAGAAGGAAGCAAGGTAGACACTCAAAGACGGTGTGGTGCTGGAGTGTTTCACGTATGACCCCTTTTGTTTGGTAGCAGTTTTGTAAACCATGGGCGCCTGGAATAAATTTCACAACTATCTATCAATTTATCCATCCATCAATCCATCCTTCCATCATCCATCCATCCATCCATCATCCATCATCCTTCCATCCATCCATCCATCCAATCCATTCTTCCATCATCCATCCATCCATCCATCATCCATCATCCTTCCATCCATCCATCCATCCATCCATCCATCCATCCATCCATCCATCCATCCATCCATCCATCCATCCACCATCCATCCATCCATCCATCCACCATCCATCCATCCATCCGTCCATCCATCCATCATCCATCCATCCATCCATCCATCCATCCATCCATCCATCCATCCATCCATCCATCCATCCATCCATCCATCCAGCCAGCCAGCCAGCCAGCCAGCCAGCCAGCCAGCCAGCCAGCCAGCCAGCCAGCCAGCCAGCCAGCCAGCCAGTCAGCCATCCATCCATCCAGCCATCCAGCCAGCCAGCCAGCCAGCCAGCCAGCCAGCCTTTTTTGGGCCACACCGGCAATGCTCAGGGGTTACTCCTGGCTCTTTGCTCAGGAATTACTATGGTGCATGGGGGGACCACATGGGATGCAGATGATTGAATCCAGGTCGGCCACATGCAAGGCAAATGTCCTCCCTGCTGGACTATTATTCTGGCCCAACAAAATTTTTTTTAAATTAAATAATAAAATATTCTCTCTTTATTCATAGACAAAGAATTATTAGCCTTTGTTAATTGTGAACCCTGTTTACAGATTCCAGTTTTTTTAACACAGCAGAATTATGCAAGCTACATAATTGCTAATTTTGAGCTTGAATTTCTGCTTCTGATATGTTTTTTCTGCCTTCTTTAAATCTTATCCTTAAGGTTGGCCACACCCTCGGTAGTTTTACATCTTTTCTTCTGTGCCTGTGTAGGTGTATAACCAATTTGCTTGGTTACTCAGAATGAGCCTTCAGACCAAGGAACTAGAAGTCGCTGCCTCTTGACAGCCCATGCTTTCTTCTTCTATCATAAAAAGGATCCTAAGTAAAGAACACCAGCAGTGACTTGCGTAGCTTCTGGGCATTTTTTGTTCTTGTGATCTAAAGTCCATTTATTGTGTTTTCTGTTATTTGGAGGTCATCAAACTTTGATCACTAGTGGGGAGTGTGGGGTTTTTGCCTTGATCTTTGAGATCACACTAGAGGCTGATTTTTAAAAACACATAGAAAAGATTTATATTAAACTTTAGAAGACTGCCATTCATATTTATCAATGGAAAATGCTTCGAACAGCAAACCTCAAAACAATTCTAATTAGAATAAATTTATAAATGGAGGTAGGAGCTAGGCCAATGATAGACAAACATCTCAAATCCATTTGGGTATTTTATAGAATAAATTGTTATTATCTTTTTAGCATCCATCTGACCTTATATGCCTAGGCTACCGTGTCCGCTTAGCTGAAAGGTGACAGTTTGTCATTTTCCCCACTGTTTAATGCTTACTGCAATCATAATGGTAATATTAATTTTATGCTTTCCTTATAATGAAAGTGTAGTCAATTTTTAAATGTAACTGAGTATATTCCTAATAAATAGAAACAAATTCACTTTAGTTATTTGATCACAGAATTTAAGTACCAGTAATAATTTTAGAGATTTTGTGGAATCAGATCTTTGCCTCAGATCACAAGAAAAGGCAGACGTTTCAGTAACATTCAATGGCTAACATTGTACTTAAATATTTTCTTTTTACAGAAATCTGTATTATTATATTTTTACAGTCATTTTTTGCAAATAATCCCTCAGTAAAATGGATTTGTACTTCTATTTCAAAGACTGCTTTTATTTATTTAGTGGAAATTAACAAATGCATTCTCTCATCCATTTAAATTGCATTGTATTGATATATTTCCTAGTTTGGGAGAATACTCCATGAGTATAAAGAGGAATTAGAATCATTTAAAACCCAGAGTGAATTAGAATTCATATAAAAGGATATGGTTTATTGTTCTTACACACAGAAATTTGTGACTATTGAATTATCTTTATCAAAATAGCCCCCCCAATTTTTCTTTTCTATTTAATTTATCTCATTATTATCTAACAGATAGAAATCAAATTATCTGAAAAAGTATTGAGTAATAATCAAATATCTCCTGGAAGAAAGCAACCTTAATTAATTTTGACTAATATGAATGGCTGGGTCTCTTAGATTTTTCTGTAATCTCTAGAGAATGAGTTTAGTTTCTTAGCTGTGAGGAGGAATCTGTGATTACAGTGTTTTTCCAATTATATACAAACCAGCTAAATAGTGATTAAATTCATAGAATATTATGCAAAATTAAGAGAGTTCCAAATATATATATGTATATTCATAGACTATTACACAAAATTAAGTTACAAAAATATACATATATTCATATATATATTTATTATACCACCATGTGATAAAAAATTACAAAGATGTTCATGATTGGGTTTCAGTCATACATTGTTCCAGCACCATATTGTCCCACCACCAATGGTCGAAAATTCCTCCTCCATCCCCCAGTCTGCCTCTATAACAGGCACATTTCCTTTTCTTCTCTCTCTCTCTTTCTCTCTCTCTCTCCTCTTATACATTGTGGTTTGCCATACAGACATTTAGGGATTATCATAAATCTCTTTGCATACATTCAGTGCTCAGTTCTAGTGTGGCATTACCATTTCCCACAATTAGTAGAACACTAGTGTATATTTATGTCCCATTAATGAATTCAGTTATTCTATATCTGTCTTTAACTTCTGACTAATTTCACTCCAGCATGGTCATCTCCATGTCCATCCATATGCAGGTAAATTTCATGACTTTGTTTTCCGGCCCAGGTATGCTGGTCCAGAGACTCTTAGACATGGGGCAGAGCGGTTCCTTGCTCTACCTGTGCCGAGCCGTTCACGAGGCAGTCGGGAGGCATGGTGGGTTCTAGCCTTGGCCCACCACCCCGGCAGAACCTCACAACAAGCCAGGCGACCCCCCCACTCACTCCACAGGCGCCGCCATTTTCCACATCCGGACTTCCCTCTCTTCAGAACTCCACCCAGCCGACCAGCCCATCACAGTCCGGATCATCGACACCCACCCTGCCGCAGTTTCTTCCTCATTCCGGCCCAGAACTCCACCCAGCCGACCAGCCCATCACAGTCCGGATCATCGACACCCACCTTGCCGCAGTTTCTTCCTCAATCCGGCCCAGAACCTCACAACAAGCCAGGCGACCCCCCCACCCACTCCACGGGCGCCGCCATTTTCTACATCCGGACTTCCCTCTCTTAAGAACTCCACCCAGCCGACCAGCCCATCACAGTCCGAATCATCGACACCCACCCTGCTGCAGTTTCTTCCTCAATCCGGCCCAGGTATGCTGGTCCAGAGACTCTTAGACATGGGGCAGAGCGGTTCCTTGCTCTCCCTGTGCCGAGACGTTCACGAGGCAGTCGGGAGGCATGGTGGGTTCTAGCCTTGGCCCACCACCCCGGCAGAACCTCACAACAAGCCAGGCGACCCCCCCATCCACTCCACGGGCGCCGCCATTTTCCACATCCGGACTTCCCTCTCTTAAGAACTCCACCCAGCCGACCAGCCCATCACAGTCCGGCTCGCCGCGCCGCATGCGGTTCATCAATAAATGCTTTATTTGGAGGTGTTTAAAGAATATGCCTCCCGCACGGCAAGCCTAGCAAGCTGCTCGTGTTGTATTTGACATGCCAAATGCCAGTAACAATTATATTAGGTCATCCCCATGACCTAATATAATGGTTTGAGGCTCTTTATGTTCCTGTAGCAAGCCGATGCCCTTTGCTCTACTGGCATGAGACAGGACATATGGAGATTTTACTGGTGCCCGCTCTAGCAAATAGATGATTAACGGGAAGATCGTGATCGTGATCGTGATCGTTTTCCTGACAGCTGTATAGTATTCTATTGTGTAGATGTACCATGATTGCTTTAGCCAGTCTTCTGTTCCCCATGAAAAGATTTTCAGCCTGGCTTATCTTAACTATTAGTACTACTTGGGGGTTTGTAATTAGATTGAGAGTCATTAAGAATTCTTCTGAAAGTTTCAAAAGTCATAAACATCACAGTCATTTAGCACTGTCAATATAATGCTAGGGTAAGAACTTTTGCCATTAAAATCTAGTCCTCTGAAATCACTGAGGAATTAGTATGCTTTGCGCTGACATTGAAAATAGAAGCTTGTTTACAGCAAGAACACAAAAATTAAGATAGACAGATAATAATTAATCAAAAGTAATATATATGTAAATTATGTTTACCTTTCAATTTCACGTTATTTTGAAAAGATTTAGGTTTCTTAAACTTTTAGTAAAAATTTTGCAGGTAGAATCTACCAAAGCTTTGTTTTTTATTGTCTTCTATACAGTAAGAGAAAGGAAATAAATATTTATAGGCTCACAGGTTAGCAAAGAGTTTTTAAATAATATTCCTAAACATCCTGTTAAATAGGAAATGAACTTGGATTTTCATGAAATGAGGGGGAAAGGAAGAAAAAGGTGAAGCTTTTATTTGAGAATAGAAGATACTGGGGAACTACTAAATGAAATTGTGACATAAACATTTTGTTAAAAATCATTTGACAATACAATTTTATCCTTGAGGGTTCTACCCAAGAAATACATATGTATTGGATATATATGTGAAGAGATAGATTGTAAATATTTGTCTTCCTATTGTGCCTAGAATAGCCCGAAATTCTTTTTTTTTTTTTGCTTTTTTGGGTCACACCCCGGCAATGCTCGGGGGTTTCTCCTGGGTCTGCACTCAGGAATTACTCCTGGTGGAGCTCAGGGGACCATATGGGATGCCGGGGATTGAACCCAGACCGGCACGGCCCACTGCGTGCAAGGCAAACGCCCTACCCCGCTGGGCTATCGCTCCGACCCCGAAATTCTTTATTATTAAATAAACCCATCTGGAAGAGCAGAGAGCAAAGTTTGAAACAGAAACCAAAACCTCAGTTCCATTTCTTTCAAAAGATTGGATCATACCACCCAGAATTCCCAAGATAATCTTTAAATGGAGTCAGTTTTAATTATAGAAAAGCTAATTATATTTACATGATACCATTAGAGTAACACCGAGATTCATATATGACTGAATAACTGGGGACCTATGCTTGTCACTTGTCTCATTGAACTGACCATTACTGACTTCTCCTTTAGTGAGAACTCCTTTAACACCTTTTCTGTTTAGAGCTAAATTAATTAAGCAAAGTCTACTTGGTGGCTGGACCTTGTACCTTTCAGAATAGTGGGACACAGAGATCATTTATCCACATGTCTTTAAACAGTGTTTTCCCATGTAGTCAACTTAACATAAGCAAGTTGTGTAGAGTTTTTATTGAGCAAGCATTCATCCAAGAACCCATATTAAGTGGCATTCAATACTACTTTTAAAAAATATATATTTTTAGATCTTTACCTTGTAACAAATTATAGATATTGGAGACAGCAAAACAATGTTCAATATTTCTTGGGGGATAATCACAAATTTGGAGAGTTCCCCAATATAGACTCAGTGATCTCCAAATAACTCACTTTATTGAGGAAGATGTAGGAAGAAAAGCTCCAGAAATAAAGTTTAATTTTTTTTTACCACCACTGGTGGTGCTGACTCCTGGCTCTGCATAACTGGTGGGACTTGGGGACCATTTGAGATACTGGGGTTGAACCCAGGCCTGGCACATGTAAGTCAAGTGCCTTCACCACTGCACTATCACTTCTGCCTCTGTGGGGCTTGATCCTACTGCCCTCTCCCTCAGAAAAAAAAAAACTTAAAGGAGAAGCCATTCAACAGTGGCTCCTAGAAAAAGCAGGTCCTGAAAAAGAGCAGGAAAATTTCTGTTGGTAGATGTCCATTAATGTCCGCAAGCGCCACGCAGTTCATCAATAAATGCTGGATTTAGAGACGAGTATGCTACACGCACAGCAGAGCCTGGCAAGCTACCCATGTCGTATTTGATATGCCAAACACCAGTAACAATTATAGACCTCATTTCCATGACCTGATGAAATGGTTTGAGGCTCTTTATGTTCCTGGAGCAAGCAGATGCCCTTGGGCTCTACTAGCATGAGACAGGACATATGGAGATGTTACTGGTGCCCGCTTGAGCAAATCGATGATGAACGGGAAGACAGTGATACAGATGTCCATTAATATTTTAAATCTAACCTGTCAAGGAGAATCTAATCTATTAAATGGATGAAAAGATAATTGTGTCTGTGAAAGCTGGAGAGATTGAGCTTGTTTTTTAGTTGCTTAGATGTGTAAAATGATAAAAAAAAAAGCTAGTCTTTTGTTATTGGATTCTCTGTTTGAACCATTCTGCAGGTAAAGCTGCTTGTATGGAGAGATGTTGTGGGTGGGGCTAACCTGGGAGGTAAGAAGAGGCAGGTTTGGTCCACAGTTGGAAGCCTGTTTCAACCTCTTGGGGAAAAGGCACTATATAAGAACTTATATATTGTGGCCATTTACCACTATATATATAAGTTTTAATGTAGTGCAGAAAAGGTAAGGGAACAGACATGGTAACCTCTCAGATTCTGTATTGCAATCCATAATGCCCAAAATGAGAAGTGGGTGGGAGGGAGCAGAGAAAGAAGGAAAGGGCTTGCCGTAGAGACAGGCTGAGGGGATGCGTGTGGGGGTGGCAGGAGTTTAAGGGGCACACTGGTGGTGGGAAATGTGCAGTGGTGGAGGGACGGGTGTTGGAACATTGTGTGACTGAACCCCAGTCATGAACAGTCTTCTGACTGTATGGTACAGTGACTCAATGAAAACATTAAAACATTTAAAAAGAGGCCGGGAAGCAGAACACAATGGAACTCTGTGTTCAATGTGATTGTGTCATCAGCCTGTACGTGCAATTTCATTTCCATCATGTTGCATGGAACTTGCATATTATTGATAAAGAGATGGGGCTACCTCCTCAGTGATTATCCCAAGGAGACCGTCAGGGAGCTTCTGATTGGAAACGTAACTTCAATTCTCAACTAGGGCTTTAGTATTAATTATGCCTCTTAGGCAAACCTCAGTGTCAGATGTAAAATGAAGTTATATGTTAGCAATTTCACTGACAATAGAAAGTAGCTGACTAGTTCTCATCATCTGAGACACTGCATGTCCTACACTAGAGGATTTTCTAGGCATAATAATTATTTTCAGATGGGATACTTCCTTAATTCTCCAGTAAATATTTTACTAACGAGTAATGGTTTTTTCAATTAAGCATTTTACTTTTGTCTATAGATTCTTTTAAATATAAAATTTATAACTTTGACTTGCAAGATATGTTATATTGATAAATATAAAATGTTTATTCGAAGCAAACTTATTCCATACCATTATTATTTTAATTTTAGATTATATTTGTAGTTAACATTACAGTACCTTTGATTTGTAATTTTGTTTATTTTGTGGATTTGCGTGATTATTTTACAGGTTGTTAAACAGTGTCATTAATATGTAAATGACACTTTTATTTATGTATACATAATCTTCCAATAAACTCACCCCCAAATGTAGGTATACTATCTATCATCTTCCCGTTCATCATCTATTTGCTAGAGCGGGCACCAGTAATATCTCAATATGTCCTGTCTCATGCTAGTAGAGCCCAAGGGCATCTGCTTGCTCCAAGAACATAAAGAGCCTCAAACCATTATATTAGGTCATGGGATTGACCTAATATAATTGTTACTGGTATTTGGCATATCAAATACGACACGAGCAGCTTGCCAGGCTTGCGGTGTGGGAGGCATACTCTGGTAGTCACCTACAGGTGTAGATATACACCTTTCTTTTATAGTCATTCTTTAGTTAGCCATTTCTGAGCTAACATACAGAGAATAAAATTATGATTAATATTTTCATCTTTCCTTTCATTAAAATACCAATATTTAAGGGGGGAAAGTATTATAATTATGAGAAAGAGAATCCAGATTTATTAAAGTTTTCTTGTGCTGCTCTAAAGGGAATTTAAATCCTCTCTCCCACCACTGCCTTTTGTTCAGAATAATCTATTTTGCCTTAGTAGCTGTTTCAGAGTTCTCCAATGCTGGGACTGCCAAAATTACAAGATTATGTGCAATGGGTTTATGTTGTGGACGTCTGTCCACCAGAGACTTAACAAGCTGAAATTGTCAACTTGGACTTAAACCAATGGCCTAGAGCTATAAGGTAAGTGAAATTTCAACTGTGCTGCAGAACGCTTACAAGTGTGTCTTCATTAAATCACTGATGGTCTCCAAAAGAGAGTTATTTCCAGTCAAAAAATACAATTTGGCTCCACTATCAGATGGTATAAAAAAAATTCAATAAACAAAAATGTCTCAGTTAGATGCCAAGAGGCAGATTGTACCTTGGCACTTTTTCAACTTAGAAGTAATCTTCATAAGCAGTGGTACATCACGTGACATGATGTCATGTCAAAGTCTTCTCAGGGGGATTAATCTTTAATCCCTAAATGATAATGAGTCAGATGAAAATCTCAAAAGCATAGCATCTAGTGGGTGACCAATTTCTTTCTATTCCAGAAAACTCTTCAGCTGCTTGATTTTCTCCAGAGAGGAAATGTATTTCTCTGTATCTAGTGACTGAAGGACTACAAAGCCATATGAGTACAAATACTTGTCATAATTCAATTAGCTAGTTTGCTTAATAACTACATCTGTTAATCTTCAAAAATTGGGACATGCAGATCTAGACATAAGTGATCCAAATGATGGGCAAAGAATTTTTTACATCAGCATCCTTGGTTCTTTTTAAGGCTATCAGTATATTCAATTGTTTTCTGTGTGTGTCATAAATTGCACAGTATTGTGTCATTTTATTTTGTTTCTAATTATGACATAACCTATGGAGTAATTCTTTTATTTTAGTCTCTAATGACCTTTTAAATTTTTGTGTATGCAGTGAATATTCATAAAATTCCTGAGTTATTACAAAAATTTTCAGTTGTCCTTTTTTGTGGGATAGGTATTCTATTTACCTTAACACTTTCTTGGAAGTCATTGTCAGCATTTTCATCTGGACTAATGATTACTTGCTAAGCAAAAGAGTATAAAGTGGAACAAGGAGATTATCTTTCACAAATTGTGCTAGGAAACTGATCAGTTCATGTAAAAAAGAGCTTATATCCCTATCTCATGCCATGGACAAAAATCATAATCCTTTTAGACTTCTAATCCCTAAATTATATTGAGGAAAATGTAGGCAATTTCTGCATGATACTATCTAGAGGTATCTTCAATGGCTCAATGTTATTAACCAAGCAAGTGAAAGTAAAGACAAGAAATAGAACTCTGTGAAATCTAGAAGCTTCTGCTGCACAAAAAGAAATGACGAAAAGAATCAAAAGACACCCCACAGACTGGAGAGAATATGAACCTGCATCTCCTTGAGTACATTATACATAATACATAATACTACTCGAGTATTATACATAATACTCCTCGAGTATTATACATAATACTACTCGAGTATTATACATAATACTCCTCGAGTATCAAACATAATTATGTATATAATACATGTATAATACATGTTACATAGTTATATGTATGCATATTATACATAATTATGTATAATATTCCTTGAGTATTATGTATAATACTCAAGATACATAAAGCACTTGTAAAACTTAAACAACCAAAATTAAACTCATGAAAATTGGGGATAAAATTGACAGACACTTCCAACAAGATGATGTATAGATAGCCAAGAGACATATAAAAATGCTCTTCATCTCTTATTATCAGGAAAATGCAAATCAGAACAACAATGAGATAGCCCCTCACATCAGAGAGACTGGCACACATAAAAAACAAAACAGCCAGCTGGGGCTGGAGCCATAGGACAGCAGGTAAAATGGTAGGATGTTTGCCTTGCACCACGGCAGACATGAGTTTGATCCCTGACATCCCATATGGTCCCCCGAGCCCAGCCAGGAGTAATTTTTGAGCGAAGAGCCAGGAGTAATCCATGAGCATCGCCAGGTGTGACCCCCAAAAAAATCAAACAATAAAAACAGCCAATGTTTTGCAGGAATGTGAGAAAAAGGAACCCTCATCCATTGCTGGTGAGAATATTGAATATTGAATATTCAATATATTTGCAAAAAATATGGAGACTCCGTAAAAGCCTAAAAACAGCTTCCTTATGACCCAGTAATCTTGGCTGTCTTCCCTAAAGGGCCACAATTTTGCAAAGACATATGCACTCCTATGTTTATTGCAATGCCATTCTCACTCAAAATCTCAAAACAACCCAAGTGTAAAAAGAACATATGATTAGATAAACTATAGTATATGTATGTGTGTATGGATATATGTACATAGTACATATGTATATGTGCATATGTACCTATATATACAATGGAATATTGCTCAGCTCTAAGATAAGATGAAATCATGCAATTCTCTCCTACATGGATGGATCTGGAGAGTATTATGCTGAGTGAAGTTAGTCAGAAGGGAAGAGTTGGATACAGATTGATCCTTGCATATGTGATATTTAAAGAAATATAGGGAACAACAAATTGCCAAAGCCAACAGAACCCTCTCTACAAAGCTGAGCTTGCGGGGAGTGTGGGGTGAGGACTGAGATAGTGGCTGAGGGAAGCAGACACTGGTGGAGGGGTTGGATTTGGAAAACTTTATTCACGAAATCACACCATGAACAGTATTGTAAGTCACACTGTCTCAAACTTTTTAAAAATTTAAAAATAATCTTTATTACTTATACTTGTGGGAGTAGTCTCTGATGAAAAGATTCCAGAAATGGATCTGGCAATGCTTGGGGACTGTGTGGTGCCAGAGATCCAATACGGGGTCAGCTGCATGCAAGTCATGTGACTTAACTTTTGTATTATATCTCTGTCCCCTTCGTTTACTTTGTATATGCAACATTAGATCCAAAAGTGGCATACTTAGTATCTCAGTAAGTAATAAATGTTAAACTGAGCATGTCAGGGGTTTGAGAAAACTGACAATGCACACAAGGAAGAATCCAATGATTCTTTCAGATTAAGCAAAGAACCTCTTATTTTCAGAATGATCGTAGTATGTAGGAAATGGTTTCTGATAAATTCTAGCCTCTTACAAATTCTAGATTTGAAATTCCCAAATCTGCTCTTGAGTTACAGGATTTATACTTTATTTTAAATACAATGAAGTTTCCTCATCTGTCAAGAGGAAATACATACATCCTCATTCATCTAACACTGTTATTTGAAAGCTCTCTTGTATGAACTATACATTGTTGTACAAACTTAGCTTGTTGGTGTGATTGCTATTATCTTAGAATGATTCCATTAGTAAATACTTATCAGCATTTCTTTTAGAAATCTTTGTTGAGGAGCATTTGGTATATTATTATATACTGTATACATCACTTGTCTTCCTGATAATCACCAATTTGCTTGAGCCGGCACCAGTATCATCTCCATACATCATGTTGTGTGATAGTGTAGCCCAAGGGCATCTGCTCACTCCAGGAACACAAATAGCCTCAAACCATTCATTCAGGTCATGGGAATGAGGTCTATAATTGTTATTGGTCTTTGGCATATCAAATATGACACGAGAAGCTTGCCAGGCTTTGTTGTGTGGGTGGTATACTCTCAGTAGTAGGCTCTCATCTCGTGCATTTACTGATGAATAGGGAGAGATCGACTTTTCTCTTGGGTGGAGCTCTGACATGTTGTATATGTATATACTGTATATACAGCATATACATATACTGTATATACTGTGTATACAGTATACGTATTACTGTATATCTGTGTATACAGTATGTGTATATACTGTATACATGTATATAGTAAAGATTTAAAGTGCACAATATGTTAGATTTATATACATAGTGGAGTATTGCCAATGTCAAGGCAAACAACAAATATATCACTTTACATAGTTGATTTCATAGTGTGTGTATGGTAATAATGTTCAAGAGCTTCTCTCAGTAACTTTAAAGCATACAATTTAATATTATTAGTTATTGCCATGATATACACTAAAACCTTATAGTGGCAGTTCTTATGAGATATAAATTAAGCTTCAGTTATATATTTCTGTTAGATTAAATCTTGAATATTTACAGTGAACTTTGTCAATAAAAACTAACATTAAGGGTTCAAGCACCAAGTAGGATTCATCCCGGGAATGCAAGGATGGTTCAACATTCGCAAATAAATCAACATAATACATCACATCAATAAAAGAAAAAATAAAAACCATATGATCCTATCAATAGACGCAGAGAAAGCATTTGATAGGATCCAGCACCTGTTCATGATTAAAACCCTCCAGAAAATGGGAATTGAAGGGAATTTCCTCAAGATAGTTACAGCCATCTACCAAAAGCCCACAGCAAGTATCATTCTAAATGGGGAAAAGTTGAAAGCCTTCCCCTGAGATCAGGGACAAGACAAGGTTGCCCATTCTCCCTCTTTTATTCAATATAGTACTGGAAGTACTAGTCATAAAAATCAGAGAAGAAAAGGACATCAAGGACATCCAGATGGCAAGGAAGAAGTCAAGCTATCATTATTTGCAGATGACATGATATTATACCTAGAGAACCCTAAACTCTACCAAAAACTCCTAGAAACAATAGACGCATAGAGTAGAGTGGCAGGATACAAAATCAACACCCAAAAGTCAGTGGCTTTCCTATATACAAATAACGAAAGAGAAGAAAGGGATATTAAGGAAATAATTCCACTCACAATTGTGCCACAGAAAATCAAATACCTAGGAATCAACTTACCCAAGTGTGTAAAGGACCTATACCAAGACAACTACAAGACACTGCTCCTCCAAGAGATAAAAGAGGACACATGGAAATGGAAACATATTCCTTGCTCATGGATGGGGAGAATCAACATTGTCAAAATGGTAATACTCCCTAGAGCTCTGTATAGATTCAATGCAGTCCCTATAAGGATATCCATGACATTCTTCAAAGAAATTGACCAAACACTCCTGAAATTTGTATGGAACAATAAACCTCCAAGGATAGCTAAAGCAATCCTCAGGAAAAAGAGGATGGGAGGCATCACCTTTCCAAACTTCAAACTATACTACAAGGCAGTAGTAATTAAAACAGCATGGTATTGGAATAAAAACATACCTGTGGACCTATGGAATAGAATTGAGTATCCTGACACCCAACCTCAAACACATGAACATTTAATCTTTGATAAAGGTGCAAAGAGTCTAAAATGGAGTAAGGAAAGCCTCTTCAACAAGTGGTGTTGGGAAAACTGGGCAGCAACATGTAAAAAAATGAATTTGGACCTGTGTCTAACACCATGCACAAAAATCAGATCAAAATGGATTAAAGATCTCAATATCAACTTGAATCCATAAAGTACATTGAAGAAAATATAGGAAAAACCCTCCATGACATTGAAGCTAAAGGCATCTTCAAAGGTGAAACACCACTAACAAAGCAACTAGAAGAAAAGATAAACATATGGGACTACATGAAACTAAAAAGCTTCTGTACCTCAAAAGAAACAGTGACTAAGATACAAAAGCAGTCCACAGAGTGGGAAAGAATATTCACCCAATACCCATCTGATAAGGGGTTAATATCCAGGATATATCAGGCACTGATAGAACTTTACAAGAAGAAAACAAACAACCTCATCAAAAAATGGGGGAGAAGAAATGCACAGAAACTTCAGCAAGGAAGAAATTCAAATGGCCAAAAAACATATGAACAAATGCTCATCATCACTAATCATCAGAGAGATCCAAATCAAAACAACAATGAGATATCACTTTACACCACACAGACTGGCACATATTCAAAAGAGCAAGAACAACAAGTGCTGGCGTGGATGTGGGGAAAAGGGGACACTCATCCATTGTTGGTGGGAATGCTGGCTGGTACAGCCTTTCTGGAAAACAATATGGACATTCCTCCAAAGACTAGAAATTAAACTCCCAATTGACCCAGCCATACCACTCCTGGGAATCTACTCTGGGAAACCAAAAATACGCAGTGGAAACACCATCCCTACTTTTATGTTCATAGCTAGCATTATTCACAATAGCCAGAATCTGGAAGCAACCAGAGTGCCCGAAAATCGATGACTGGATAAGAAGCTTTGGTGCATCTACACAATGGAATACTATGCAGCTGTCAGGATAAATGAAGTTATAAAATTTGCCTATAAATGGATGGACATGGAGAAGATTATGTTGAGCGAAATTAGCCACAAGGAGAGAGACAGATACAGAATTACTGCATTTATTTGCATAACAGAAATATATATGTACATATTATGATACCAATATCCAAGGTCAGGTGAACATATATCAGGAAGTCTTGTCAAACGTGGAAATTATCACAAATGTGTGGGATTCAGAGGCTAGATAAGACAGAAAATGGAACAGTGTGCTAACAATTGTCGAGGGTACTAATGCCAACCTAGAACTGAGCATTAAATAGAGGCAAAAAGATACACATGACAACCCTTTAATGTATGTTCTGTAATCCATAGTCTGGAGGGGAAGGAAAAGAGAAAGAGAAAGGGAAAGAAATAAAGAACCTGACATGGAGGAGGGCTGGGGGAGGGGGAGGGAACCAGGGACGTTGGTGGTGGGAGATGGGCACTGGTGGCGGGATGGGTGCTGGAACACTGTATGACCACTTTCTTCCCGTTCATCATCGATTTGCTCGAGCGGGCCCCAGTAACATCTCCATATGTCCTGTCTCATGCTAGTAGAACCCAAGGGCATCTGCTTGCTCCAGGAATATAAAGAACCTCAATCCATTCGAATGAGGTCTATAATTGTTACTGGTATTTGTCATATCAAATACAACACGGGTAGTTTACCAGGCTTTGCCGTGCAGGTAGCATACTCTTGTAGTCATCTCTAAGTCCAGCATTTATTGATGAACCGCGCTGCCGCAAGTGGCTGCGCAAGCCGCTTGTTAGCACACTGTATGACCAAAACCCAAATATAAACTTTTTAAATGTATATCTTTGTAATTGTATATCTCAAAGTGGTATATTAAAATACTTAAAAATATTTGCTGTTTAAGAGGAATAACTTACAAATATGAACTTTTTAATTGTATGTCTTTGTAATTGTAAAAATAAAAATTTTTAAAAAAGAAAAATAAATAAAGAAAAGAATTTGTCACTAAGACTTCAGCTCTAGAAAGAGAAAAGCGTCTACAGTAATTGTTGTCTACTTGAAAACACTGAGAAAGAAAAGATTATAATTAAGAATATCCTTCTTTGAAATGCCATCCGCACATGGGCGATCACACATGCTCTTTGTGCTGAGACATAATGAGCTCTCTAGCCCTCTCCCTCCTGAACAGTGCAAAGCAGTTCCTACCTTTTCAGCATCTGAGTATTTTTGCTACACTGGCCCCAAATAAATACTTTTTATCCAGAGACTGTGTTCTTGTTCTGGTGATTACAATAGCAAGGTAAAAAAAATAGGGCCTGCTGTACAAACTAACATTGTAATGAAGATCTAAATTTGCTCATTATCCCTGGAAACAGCAGTTAGGAGGTACAGAAGGCCTGGGATATTGCTGTTCTTTTGCGTACACTGCAAGGAGAAGGAAACGATTTGAATAAAATATCTGACAAATAAACTGTTGGGAATTTGTCAGAAGTGGGCTCATGGTCTCTGCAGGAAGTCTGTAAGGAGAGTTGAAGGCCTGTAATGATGAGAAGTCTTTGACTCAGTCTATGATATATTGAGTACGTGGGGGGATCTTCTACAACTCTATTTATTTCTGTGCACACCCCATGGGGCTACTTTGGCCTGCCCTGGGCTAGTCAGTAGACTCAGATCAACAGCTTTCACTGAAGGGTTTATTTCAGATATGGTGGTTTTTCCTTTATGCTTTCTATTTCTGTTGTCCCAGATTTAATGTAAACTCTGCCCCAATCACTTACTTATTTTCAAATATATTTTATTGTATCCACCAACCACAAAGAACTAAAATAATAAATAAATAAAATAGGGGCCTCTTTTATAAAGCTGCCTTTAAAGAGAACTATAAACATGGATGACTATTTTCAAGGCCACATTTTATTCTTTCACTTTATTTTTATTGATTTTCACTGGTTTACTGAGATTATGGAATGCTCCACACTTAGCTTTGCTTTTCTGCATGTGCGTTCCCTCACCACTCCCAAAATCAAGGTTGCAGTATCAAGGTCCTATGTTAAGTATGAAATACCTAGATTTCAAAGAAGCCACACTGACATTTAAAATCCAGTGGAATAAATGCATGTTTGAAAGTTTGCTTTATTGGGGGCCGGAGAGATAGCACAGCGGGTAGGGCGTTTGCCTTGCACGCGGCCCATGCCGCCCGGGTTTGATCCCCAGCATCCCATATAGTCCCCCGAGCACCGCCAGGAGTGGTTCCTGAGTGCAGAGCCAGGAGAAACCCCTGAGCATCGCCGGGTGTGACCCAAAGAGCAAAAAAAAAAAAAAGTTTGCTTTATTGTGATTTTTAATTTAAATGTTAAATATTTAATTGGAAATAGCTGTTTCATTTACATTGACTTCAAATAACCTCATGGTTTTAAGGTCAAATTTTGAATTATCTACACAATTAGTTTATAAGAAATAACGTGAATTTTTTTTCAGGTTGGAAAAGGTCATAACCGCACACCCTCAGTATTACGAAGGTTCTATGAGTGAAGTAGAAAGTAAATCATGAGTTGAAGTCATTTGCAAGAGTCAAAATTCTGTTTCCCTGACACTTGAAACTAAAAAATTTTTGTTATTTTTTTAAACTGTTGTTTCTTAATGGAATAACTGCCTTTTGTAGTAAAAATGACTGGAAATTTTCTTGACAATAGAAAAATATATTTCTCTATTATCTTAGCTTTATTTTTTCTGCAGGTGTGTTCCCCTCACCACTCCCACAATCAAAGTTGAAATCGCTCCTCCACAACTTATAAATACATATAGTTTTAGCCATTCAGTTATAAACTTTATTTTGGTTATAGTTCAGAGCTTGTTCCTAAGTTGGAATGACCCAGTCTGAAGACTTATGGGCTGCTCTGTCTTAGAATCATCGTGTTCTTGTATGTTCTTTTAGAGTCTATTTTTTTCCTTTAAAGAATTTTTTATTAAAGCATCATGCTTTGCAAAGTTATTCATATTTAGGTTTTAGACACACTTTGTTCGAGCACCAATTCTACCACCAGTGTCCCCCCTCCCCTCCAGCCTGCCACCTTGGCAAATACATTTTGAAGTTTGTTAACATTCAGATGTCTTGTTTTCTGTGTTGTTGCCTCTTTGGTTTTGATAGTTAACTATACCCGATCCCTTTCTTGGATTATTTAATTAATTATTTATGCATTTATATTGAATCACTGGTGGTGGTAGGGAATATAAGAAAATTTTTTGTCAGGAAGTAGAATCTCTTTGAGAGAGAAAAGATTCCATCTTCGTAATAATAAACAAACAATTCTTCTATTTCCTATCACCACAAACTCAGTCTCTTCTCTTTGAGTTTCTACAGTACCAGTAGAATGTCATGGCTCCAGGACTTTGTATATTTGTGTAGAGCTCTCTGAGCTTGGATACCCAAGGACTGCGGAAACCTGCCTCTTCTCGGCTTTCTTCTACTATTCAGTTTTTTTTCCAGAACTTGAGAACATTTGCTATGGTGTTAAGCAGTTGTTTCCCCATAACAAAATACCCTGCAACAGTGAAACTGAAGTCTAATAGCACCTTACATTCTCCTGTTTCTTCTGAGGAGATCCAGCACAGCTTAAAAGATGGTTTCTCCCATCTTCTCTGGGGTGTTGGTAAAATCGGACTCTTGCCTTTTTTTAGTTTTCTTCTTTTTTCCACTTATTTCACTCCTAGTGAAATAACTCTTATTGTTCTCATCCGGGACAGTATTGAGTGCTAGGGATTGAACCCGTTGACCAGGTGCAAGTCAAATGCTCTGTACTGTATCTCTTGCCTCGAGTATTCCTTTTCTTAAAAATAAAATTAAATGAAACTACTGTTCTTTCTCCTAACAGGTATTCTTTGGGTTCTTATTTAAACCTAAATGAGGGTAGTATGTTTGACTAGGTACCCTCACAAAATCTGATGAAAGCCATCTAAATGAATCTCATGCCACAGAAAATCTTGAAATTAAATTCACCACAGATGAATGGTTATTCAATTATCTGCAGAAGCAAAAAAAATGCACAATAAAACAGACTTTAGTAATATTATAAAGCTATCTTGTAGGGCTCAATGAAAAATTACTATATATTATAATTATATCCATATTATATATGCATATAAACAAATGGGTTTTTTTTTGCTTTTTGGGTCATACCCGGTAATGCTCAGGGGTTACTCCTGGCTCTGCACTCAGGAATCACTCCTGGCAGTTCGGGGGACCATATGGGATGCCAGGGATCGAACCCGGGCCGGCAAAGGCAGGCCGCATGCAAGGCAAATGCCCTACCCGCTGGGCTATCGCTCTGGCCAAGAGCCTGGCAAGCTACCCGTGTCGTATTTGATATGCCAGATACCAGTAACAATTATAGATCTCATTCCCATGACCTGATGGAATGGTTTGAGGCTTTTATGTTCCTGGAGCAAGAAGGTGCCCTTGGGCTCTACTAGCATGAGACAGGACATATGGAGATGTTACTGGTGCCCACTCAAGCAAATCAATGATGAACGGGAAGACAGTGATACAGTGATACAGTGCTAAACAAATGTTTATATGCATATATAATAGGGAACAAAATAATACAAATAACTTAGTCTTATCTTCTTGTTGCCTTAGTTATAAAATAATGTATCTTTAAACCCAGTTTTAAATACATTCATTTTAAAAATGATGCCCCTTTCATGATCCTAGTCTAAGGGTCAATGCTAACTATATTTCAGACTCTGGTCACTGCTCTTCCAGACATTGCAGAAGAGCACTGAGCAATTCCTTTCTCTTCTATATCAGGGACTTACAATGTCACAGTGTCACATGTTTCCAAACCTGCTAGGCTATCTGATTGAATTACACAACCACTGAAATATTTTAAAGGCTTAAGTAATTTGAAGTATAGCCATAGGTTAAATATTGTTGAACCATCAAACACAAAATATATGTTTAACATAAACAAAACCATTTCACAGATACAAACAAGGCTAATGGAGTGCGATGGTAAGGGATGAATAGAGTGGCCTTATTTTTGTCTTTCTACCCCAAACATTAGAATGCCCATTTTTAATCCTAAAAATAAGGTACAAGGAGAATTTTTCATTTATTACTGTATAGACAAACAATCTGAATAATTCAGGCTGTGTTTACAGAGCATAAAGTGAGGTTCAGATTTCATAAATATTCATGATTAGTATGGGCAAGCAGTTCAAATAATTCAGGAACCATCCCATCCCTGAATGGTTCAATTTGCTTGTATAGAAAGAACCAATTGACTAGATAATTATGATATCTCCCCACTAAATATGAAAGCAAAAACGATAAAATACTCCTTACATTTTAAAGCCTTAATTCAGATTGGTGTTTGGATTTGAGTATGTGGATTTCATTACTAGAGATTATTAACCGTCTTCCCAAATTTTTGTTCTGTATTTTAGCAATGGAGCTTCTATTTCTAATTTCAGTCCCACCTCCTGTTTTTGGGGTGATACCCAGTGCTGCTCAGCAACTACTCTGAACTCCATACTCAGGAGTTGACCTTGATGGTGCTTGGAGGACCAAGTGGTGTTGGGACTAAAATTTTGGATTCTTGCATGCAAACTCTGTGCCCAGTATGTTGAACAATCAGTGATGTCTCTGGCCCTTTCCCTAGATTTTTACCCTTACTTTCTGCTCTAGTTGTCGTTAGGTGATCAGTATACTTTACATACTGTCATCAAGCTCTTAGCTTCTTGTAATTTATCCCATCTAGCACTTAGTGAGATGACTACTCAAAAGTCAATGACGCTCTTTGCTTTGGGAAAGTAATGTGTTTTAACAAGGATATTCCAGAAAAAGAAGTCAGCTTGTAATTCTCAACCTGGCTGATCAAAAACAACAGAATGAGCCTGAGAGTTAGGTAAAATTTGAAGCTCCTTTTCTTTCTACTTATCTCTACAAATCTCTACTACTTCTTTTAATAAATACCACTAGCAACCAGGAAACAGCAATATGAGAAAAATAATTGAGGAGAAATTATTGTAAGAAAGCAGCCAGCAGAGAGGAAGGTAAAAACTTGGTTGTGGAAAATAAGAGCTATGAACCTTGTTCTTAGGTTCCATCCTTTTGTGGTTCTTTGAGTATACAATGAGCACTGATCTCAGAGGAAATCTTGGCACTCTGGAAGCCCTCTGCTTTGTTTCAGTACTTTTCTTCCCCAGCCTTACAAGCTTCCTAAGTAGCCCTTTGTGTTATCTAGTATTTATTGACAGGCTGTTGCCACGACAACTCAAAGTTATGCAATCTGATATTTAATGATGAGTCAGAAATTTCAATGACCTTCTTATTCCAAGGAGGTTACCAAGTTGTCAGAAATGCAGCAACAGGGTAAAGTCTTTTTGTAGGTTCCCATGGTTGAGTGATAACTGCTCCCAGGAGTAAGTCTGATTGAGCCTTCAATGCTTATTTTCTTGATGTAAGTTATACTGGTTGTTCGTTTGCGCTTTCAGCAGTAAATACATCTGGGCTCCCTAACAGATTTGGGAGAATTGGTGGGATCTGCTTTATTTGTGCAAAATCCAGAGCTTTTGCTTGAAGTGAACATGATCTAGTGAGAACTGAGATACTATGGGAAATGCTGTAAGAAATGAGGAAAAAAACAACTGGTAACATAAATGAGCAGTGTATTTTTGTACAGGAATGAAGACTAGCAAGTGTTTGTGTTTGTATCTGTGTCTGTTTGGATGTGGAAAGATCATTAAAAGCAAGGCTGCATTTTATATGTATATTTACAACCAGCACATTTAATACAGTCAAGTGAAAATATTACAATAGGTCTATCAAGCTTTTTATCTAATCTTTTATCCTCTATCCCTTTCCTAAGGGCAGAGGAGTTGTTCGTGTATGTCCTATACATTTATAGTATTGACTGGAGCATCTTGGTCAGAGATGGGGTCACTGATCATACTAATCTGTGCGACAGACAGGAAGCTAAATGAACCAAGAACAGGGAGCGCTAATAAAAAGGCTGGGAGGGACTAGCAGTTAATAGCAGAAAATATTTCAAAAGAGAGTGAGCAATGTCTTTACATTTGCTATAATGGACTCTGGCTAAGAATAATTAAATCACTTAAAATATATCCAATCTCTTTATCTATATGTACTTTTATCTAATTATACATATTAATATATGGAATAATATATTTATGTAATTATTATGACAGAGCGAATCTTAAAAATAATTTTAGTTTTTGGGTTAGTTGGAATTCTCAGCCTGGCTAACCAGAAACAACAGAATGAGCCAAAGAGTTAGGAAAAATTTGAAGCTCCCTCTCTTTCTACCTATCTCTACTGCTTCTTTTAATAAATACCACTAGCAACTAGAAAACAGTCATACAAGAAAATAATTGAGGAGAAATTATTGGTAGAAAGCACCAGTAGAAAGCAGCCAGTTCATATATACACATAGTTGTCAGAAAAAGATGTTTTCCTATTCCTTGGTTAAGATGTAAATCAAGAGAAGGTTTGGGGCCAGAGCAATAGTACAGAGGGGAGAGTGTTTGCCTTGCATGTGGCCGACCTGAGTTCCATCCCCGGCATCCCACATGGTCCCCTGAGCACTGTCAGGAGTAATTCCTGAGTGTACAGCCAGGAATTACCCCTAAGTATTTTGGGGTGAACCCCAAAAAGCAAAGAAAATAAAGGAGGACTTATCCATTCACATACTCCCTCATCTGAGCTATACCGAATGGCTGCTCATGATAGTACTCAGCAGAGACAATAGAATCTGTAGTTCTTTTCTTGGATGTGCCACCCGGCAGTCACATTGCACTTTACACTCCAAAGGGAACCTTACAGGGCTTTAATTCTCCATAGTTTTGTCTGGAGATTCTTACACTATTTTTTTTTTTTTTTTTGCTTTTTGGGTCACACCCGGCGATGCTCAGGGGTTACTCCTGGCTCTGCACTCAGGAATTACTCCTGGCGGTGCTCGGGGACCATATGGGATGCCAGGGATCGAACCCGGCCAGCACAGGCCGGCCGCGTGTAAGGCAAACATCCTACCCACTGGGCTATCGCTCCGCCCCCTTACACTATTTTTTTTTATCAAAGAGTTTCACATCTTCAATTTTCACTGGGCCTCAAAAATTAACTAGGTGATCCTACCCTCAGAATTTGAAAACGTTATTAAAGGGAGATTGTCTGGAGGTCAAAGAATCATAGTGCAGTCATTCTTTTAAAAGCCGTCTTTAAACTGTATAGTAAGAATAGAGATACATATTTCTGTAGACTTACCTTGAAGATCAGCATTCAGAAGTCAATGTTCAGATACCTGTGCTTTAGCTTGGTGTCAGGCCAACAAGCTATAACATATGAAAAGCATAAAGTCAAAGGAAAAGAGAGGAATCCGAGGAAAGCCCAAACTCCTAAATATTTAAAAATTAAAATGGAAAAAGATCATGGAATATATTAAGAAGTCTTTGTCATGAAAGTAATTTACTACAAAGATTTATTTAAAAATATTTTAATTTAAATTTTAAGATCATAAATGTATCAAAATAATCATATAAATAGTTCCCTACACCCTACATCCTTAAACTTCAGATTGCCAATATTTTGTCAATCTAGCTTCATTATTGCTTATTTTAAGTTGGGGTATACTTCAATACAGAGCCCCACATTTGATCCACTAGTATTTCAATGTTGTCATAACATTAAAATACTTAAAGAACCTTTTAACTTAATCCCAACAACTTTGTCACACCTAGAAAATCTACAACATTTTAAAAGTGTATTAAATGCTTAAATTACGTGCAAATTCCCCAAAGATGTTTCTCTTTACAGTTATTTTATTTGAACAAAGGTTCAAGACCAAATTCAGATGTTTGAATTTGAATAATTGCTTAAATCCTTTTTAACTTGTCATATATCCCCTTCTTTTTTTGTGTTGAAGTTTCTAGAGCTTTGCGTTGTGTATCTGGAATTCAGAATTTAGATGATTGCATCCAATGGGACTCGATGCCATCTTCCTTCATCCTTATAATTTTTGTTAACTGGTTTTATATTTAGGGAATAATTTAGATATGAGTTAATTTTTTGCTTGACAACAGTGTAATGTGTGTATTTTAAAAACACATCAAGAAACATACAATATCTATTACTCCCATTTGAATTGCTGGTAAAATTGGATTGGGCATGCCATCTTGGTTCAACTATGACAAAATTCCTCACTGACCTGTAAAACAAGACTTTTAGGAGCTTCTATGTTATTACTGACCTGATAGATTCATCCAAAGTTATAAAATAATTTTGATTATAGTCTTCCTTCTTTATTAACCAGAATTCTTCAGAGTGTTCTTTTATCAGTTTTGTCCATCATGATGGACAAAGATTTTTTTTATATAGGAAGTTCATATAAGAGTTCAGTTCTTCCTAGGCAAAGATATATTCATGATAACCCCTAAATGTATGTATTGCAAGCCACAATATATAAGAGAAGGGAGGGGGAGGAGAAAAGTGCCTGCCATAGAGGCAGACTGGGGAAGAGGGTAGTCAATCTGGGGACATTGGTGGTGGGATATGTGTACTGGTAGAGAGACGAGCGCTGGAACACTGAATGACTGAAACCCAATCATAAACAGTTTTGTAATTGTATATCTCACAGTGATATAATAAAATGTTTTTAAAAGTTCAACTCTTCCTCTTGCTGCAACTTTTACATACAAATCTAGAATAGTAAATTGGTATCCTAGCAACCTCTAGTGGTGATCAATGAGGGTTAATTTTATTGTATTTTGGTAAGTAGAGAGTCTATTTGAATTCACTGAAGTCATTGATCATTTCGATGCTCCAGTGTGCCAACTATAGCTAGTGAGAGCCCTTCCTGCTTGCCTTTGACATGTTCTCTCTAATCTTTCTCACTCTCTTGAAAGATGTTTATAGATTACCTTTTATCCATCCATCCTTTCCCATATCTGGGATTCATTGTTTCTATGAAAATATGGTATCATCTTCTTTTTACTAAAAAAGAAAAAATGGGTGAATAGACAACATGATATGTCTTTTATTATAAAAATATCTGATTCCATTTATGCTTATTTTAATTTTTCACAAATTTAATTTCAGGGAATTTATTTTTATTGCAGTCATTTCAGAAATATATGCTACCACCTTGTACCACCATCGAAATACTCCTCCACTATAGTCCTCTGGGCCTCACCTTGTTTAGATCTTCCCTGTGCCTCTGGCAATCTTAGTCCTGATGTTTGAATCTGAAGTGTGTTCTTATTTGGTTTTCTGATTCCTTCCTGGTTTTGCTTCTCTATATACCACATGTAAATGATACCATCTGTTTTAAGTCTGTTCCTTTTGATCTCTTTTACCAAGTCTGACTCCTTTCAGTTTTACCTAGCATGGCTCCCTTCAGTTCTATCCATCTTGTAAGCAATAGGTAACTTTGGTAATACTTACTCAAGTGATTCTTGTCCTGGTCTATGGACTAGAGGGAAAACATCAGGCTTAGTGATGCTTTGGCCCAGCAGTCCTGGGGCCTCAAGGTTCTTGGAAACTCGAGGATCACCCAATAGGGTAGAAGTCACCAGTGCTTAGTTGCTTAGGGTCATGCTCTGTTAAGTTTGTACTTAAGACCTCATAAGTTCCAGGCATACAGTACAGTTCTTAAAGCTGTCTACTAAGTTCTCACCTTTTCTTATCAATAAGTAGTATTCATTGTGCATAGATCCTACATTTAATTCCTCCAAACATGTGTCCTGGGCCCTGGGGTTGCTCCCGAAACTTGGTTATTTTAAATAGAGCTTATGACATTCATAAAGTTTTCGTCCCTGTTTGGTAGAACTAATTATGGGTCAACTTATTGTGTCCCTTTATATATAAATATAATTTATTCTAAGAATTTCCTTCTAGGTTTATTTATGGATCTCTAAAGCATGGCTGGCAAGTGAGCTTGTATGGCTGAGCTGGGGGCAGTTTGTGGGCGTGACTCCCACATACCTAATTTTGGGTGTTTTAATTTGTCTGGAAATTTTGTGATGAGTGTTGGAGTCTGATCAGAGGCACGGTGATGATTTTGGGAAGTGATGATCAGGAAGCCCAAGGGTGCTCTCAGACTACTGGTGCACTTGCCCCACTGGTCCAGGTTGACCTGCTGACCGTGCTGTGCCCCCTGGACCCCAGTCCTGATTGCTGCTGGCCACGGAAGGGACCAGTACTGGAGCCTGGGCTTCTGACTTTTGGGACTTGGTCACTCTGGCCAGCAGAGCCTGGCCAGGGGGCACATTACCCATGCCATTTTGGGTCTCCAGAGAGTTGACGCTCAGAGAAGTTTTCTTCCATGGTAAGCTGCAGGTGGTGCAGCCTGATCCAGAGAGGAGATGATGGCTGGACTGCCTTGCTGGTGAGAAATCACTGGAGCCCCATGGTAGGAACCACAATCTCTCCTAAGCTCTGGGACCTCAGCACCTGTCCTCTACAGTGGTGCTGAATTGGACCTGAACTCTGTAGCCACCATAGTGCCAAGAGCTGTGGGCACTCTGCCCACTGGAAGTAGTGTTGCCATCATCCTTATATGACCCACGCCAGGCCGGCATGTTTTACTTAACTGTGCTCTCCCTGAACCAGAAAATCCACAGGGCACCCATGTTCATTCAGAAGATTTGTGCCCGCATGGGCTGTTCAGTGTGCTGAGATCCGCCATCCCTCCTCTAGCTCCAGAGCTTGTTGCTGCACTGCCGCCATCTTGCCGGGAACCACCCCCCCTGTTTTTTTAATGTACATTTAGGGCAACTATTTTTTGAATGAATGCTAAGCACTGTGGCTTTAACATTGCATAGAAAAAATAATAAAAGAATAAGTCTTGAAATGTTAATTTTAATACAATATTTCCTCCACAACTATATCATTTTTAAAATGTTATTTTCAACAGCATCCTGAGATAGACTGCCACTAAGCACTGGGAGCAAACTCAAAGGTTTGTCATAAAAATTTAGTTCCTGAGAACCTAACGTATCCATAGCATAATGGTAGGCATTGGAAGAGTATGAAAAACAGGTGTTTTTTTTTTTCCTTTTCAAATTAAAGCCTAATGTAAGAAGACAAAACATTATCATGAGATGTTGGGGAACGCAGCTGGCCGGGATCCCGACAGTGTCAGGACAGAAGTTCTCTTCTACCTCCGAGGATGCCGGAGAACAGATGAAGACTCAAGAGTCCAGTGCAGTTCCAAAAAAGGCTTTTAATAGTACAAAAGCTCTTCCACAGCAATCCAATATAATGAACAAACTTTAGCTCTGGTTCGAACTTAGACCATACAAAAGAGCCTAAGTCTCCCACCAAAGAGAAAGGATCTCACCCGAGCTGGGTCCTACCCAGAAGGAGTAAAAGGCCAAAGAGCAAAAAGCCAAAAGCCAAAAGCCGCAAGGCTGAGGAGCCAAAAGCTGAAAGCTAAAAGGCCCAAAAGGTAAAAGGTGAAGAGGCCTCAAGTCAGCCCCTTATATACATCAAAGTAATCTGATTTGTGACAGGGAGGGTCATGTCAACAAAGAACTCTAAACAGAGTGTAGTGCCACACCCTATTGCAGATATAAACAAAGGTTACACCAAGGACTAATCCCGAGATTATCTCTTATGTAAAACACTGAGAGAGAGAGAGGGGGCTGGTATAAAGTAATACATCTTAACTTCATGAGCTTCATGTAATCTAGATGGTACCCACAAGGTCCTTCTTATTATTATCTGCACCAGGGTGATTCTGAGTATCTTGTTCTCGTGTACTGAAAGGGTCACACTCGCCTGCTTAGAGCAAACTAGTATGATCCTTCCTGTAGTCTTCCTATAGTCTCAGCGTAGCCAGGGTGGTAGTCTCCTGGTAAATTCTAACTGTCCCACGCTGGGTGCAGTGGGTATAAAGAGGAGCTGTGCGCAATCTAGAAAACATAGAAGTCTTAGTAGATGTATAAGTCAGAAGTTATTCAATCAAGGTGACTTCTGTAACTGCCACACTCTCTAGCAGTGTTTACATAGAAGAGAGGTCTCATTAGAATGAACCTTGGCTTAAATAAGATTAAGCTGGGAGTGGGCAAAACAACAAAGCTCCCAGGTTAGCTAAACCTGTCCTCCAACAATGAGACAATTAAGTTAGAATTTCACTTGATCACTTGAATCCTGTTGTTTGTCAATTTGCTCGAGGGGCGCCAGTAATATTTCCATTTGACCCTATCACATGCCAGTATAGCTCAATGGCATCTGCTTGCTTCAGGAATACGAAGAGCCTCAAACCGCTCATTCAGGGTCGTGACAAAGAAGTCTGACCATCACTTATCATGTTATAAAATATACACTAAGCTATCAGAAAGGTTAGCTCTGAGGGTGCTGTCTGGATTGTTGAGACCCCAAAATAACTGTGTTCTGGAACTTTCAGAATAAGGAGAATCCAGGTCTGTGACAGAAATAGGGAAAAGAGGCATAAATCTAACAACTGTAAGCTTAAAGAAGGTCGTTTGGTTTCGTCCTTTATTGAAATAGTAAAACTGCATACACGGCTAATGATTTATCTAAAGGTAACCAATGCGGTTGGATTATTCTTTCAATCTTAGAGGTTACTCCTAACACAATAGAGTAGGCAGATGAAATCAGTTCTTAAATACTCACCCCCAGTTACATTGCAGAGACAATCTTTGGGGCATTATATACTTTAGAGCAACACTTCCCAACCGGAGTCACATATTACCTCTGTAGGCCTCCAAGATCTTCTAAGAGGATCATAGGTGAAAGGTGAGTAGATAAAGGATCCTAGCAGAAGATTAAGAGACCAACTTGTAAGGCAGCAGTAGTTCAGAAAGGAAACAAGGACAGAAGAGGACCATGTTAAGAAAAGGTTGAGACTCCCAAAGAACTTTCTAAATGTCTAAGAGCAGACCAGTTTCTTATTTAGATTAGCATTGCATGCACACAGCGCATAGGGAGTCAGCAAATATATAGGGGTGAGTCTATTTTCACACTCATCCTCACCGCTTTCTCACTCTCAGATGTTCATCCTAGCCATGAACTTGACATAACCCTGAATAGTTTACAGGTAGAGTTTTTAGGATCTACTGTATTTTTTGAATTAATATACTACTATTGGTAGTGATGGTAGTAATACAAATTCCATAATAAACACTTCATATAACTTTAGTAAATAATATGATGTCATTTTTATGAGCAATGACATGAAGATAACATTGCAATTTAGTAGGAAGTAGGAAGAAATCAAATTTGTAGAAATTAGTTTCCTCATCTGTAAAATGAAGTCATTGGAGAAGGTGATAGTCAAGGTCCTTTCTTGCTTTATTGTGATGCTGTGATTCTAAGATTATATTCTGTATATAAACAAGATCATTAGTTTGAACTCATAGTATTTATTTTAAAATATGCATTTTAACACATACATGGCTAAGTTTTTTTCTCAGATTCCTATAGTTTGTATTATGCAATTTCCTTCTGCACAATTGTTATGCCTGAACACTGGAATAATTTTAGTTTACCAAATGCACAGGATTCTCTCATGATTAAATATGGCATATAAACATATAAAGAATTATTACCTGTGATTACTTTGAATGAATGAGCAACTCAGAACACATATTCTTAATCAGAATATAGTCTTCATTAAATGGTTTTGACATCTTACTTCACCCTAATGCTGTAGACATTCCAAATTAAAAACTGCAATAAACATAGTCAACCTATTATATGGGTCAGTTCCAAATGTAATGAATATATTGTAAAGCACATTTTAATGTTAAGACCTCACTTCTCCTCTGATAGGTAGTCTCTTCTATTTTCGCAGAAAGGAGATTTTAAGATCTAGTATCTAATACACAGAATCAGAAAAGGTAGATATGAATTTAAATATCTTGTCCGTCTTTAAGTTCTATATATCTGCATAGTAATTTCATATAATCAGAAAATGTAGATATGCATTTAAATATATTTTCCAGCTTTTAGTTCTATGTATCAGCATAGTAATTTCATTTCATTATTCTATTACAATAAAAACATTCATAAACCAATTAATGTGTTAGAATACAAATTATTTTTTCTGTAAAAGAAGACAAAAAATCATTGGCACAATAATAAGTGGCTTTCACAGTCTATATCCCCAGCACACATATAACTGAAACTGTTTTTATTTTCATTTGAGGGAGAATTTGAATTATGTTGGTGGCACTCAGGGCTTACTCTGGGCTCTATGCTCAGATATCATTCCTGGTGGTATTTGGGGTGGGGGAATTACAGGGTGTCAGGAGTCAAACCTGGGTCAGCTACATACAAGGCAGATGCCTCACCTCCTGCACTGTCACTCCAACCCCTTAAGTTTTATTTTCTTCCATATTTCTCACTTTGTAAAGAAGTATTTAGTCCGATTTAGAACTTAGAGTTCTACACCTCCCCACCCTACATATGCTATGTGTGTCTAAATCTGTTTTACATCTCCACTGATTGTATTTCTAATATTTCTGTAACTATACTTTAAACTTCCAGCACATTGAGTGCTTTCTGTATAATCTGTGTTTGATCAGCATTTATCAGAACTTTTCCTGAAATATCCAGTTAATCATAGTCATCATGCATAAAAACATTCACCCCACTGGGGAAGATACCTTACACATTATTATGGACAATGGTCTTAATTTCTCTTCACCCCAGTAGGAAGATGTAATTAAAGATGCATTCCCCCTCCCCTTATACCATCACCAATGAACCCAGAGCCACGGCAGCGACTGGCAAGCTACCTGTGGTGTATTTGATATGCCAAAAACAGTAACAATAATGGATTTTATTCCCAATGAATGTAAACATTACTGTTACTGAAGCAAATCGATGAACAATGGGAAGACAAGACAAGACAAGACTTTGATTTACAATACTGTTGACAAGAGAGTTTTAAGCATAATATATCTGAACACCTCAACTACCACCAGAATGTCAGCACCATCTACCAATGCATCAAGGTCCCTCCTACTCCATTTTCTTGGCAAATTCAGTTCCGTAGACCAACTTTCAAGGTCTTTTGCCATTACATAATTGTTATTCCTTTGTGTTTTTTATTTATTCTCAGTATATGAAAGAGACCATTCTGTATTTTGAAGTGTTCTTTTAGTTTTTGTATAATTGAATACACTGCTATTTGATTTTTATGCCCAACTGATTTCCCTAGATTGAAAAATGAATGAATTCTACTCTTAAATTTAAAATTTATTATTATTGTGGATTAGGAGTGACAGCCAGTAGTGCTCTGAGAAACTATATGTAGTTCAGTGGATTTAAACCTGAGTCCATTGCTGAAAGCAGAAATCTTAACCCTTGCACTAGCTGTCTTGTCCCGTAGAATTTAAGTTAATTCTTTTTGCAAATTACAGATGCTCTCTTTCATATATAAATCACTGTATCACTGTATCACTGTCTTCCCATTGTTCATTGATTTGCTCGAGTGGGCACTAGTAACATCTCCATTAGTCCTGTCACAAGCAAGTGTAACCCAAGGGACAGGAGGAGCCTGAAACCATTCTTCAGGTTATGGAAGTGAGGTTATAAATATATTATATGTGTGTATATATCTATATATGTATATATACATACATATGTATATATGACCAGCCTATCACAGCCCGGCTCACGCGGCCGCTTGCGCCACACGGTTCATCAATAAATGCTTGATTTTGAGATGACTACAAGCGTATGCTACCCGCACGGCAGAGCCTGGCAAGCTACCCGTGTCGTATTTGATATGCCAGATACCAGTAACAATTATAGACCTCATTCCTATGACCTGATGGAATGGTCTGAGGCTCTTTATGTTCCTGGAGCAAGCAGGTGCCCTTGGGCTCTACTTGCATGAGACAGGTCATGTGGAGATGTTACTGGTGCCTGCTCGAGCAAATCGATGATGAACGGGAAGACAGACAGTGATGTATATATACTATATATACATACATATGTATATATAGTATATATGTAGTATATATGTATATGTATGTATGCATACATATGCATGTATATACATATATACTACATACATACTACATATATACTACATATATACCATATATACATATGTATGTATATATACTATATACATATATATGTATATAGTATATATACATATATATGGATGTAAATGGCTATACAACAAACTGTAGATATAAGATATGGGTATTTTGGTGACCAAAGATGTGGTAGATCACATGCCTTGCCCTCATGAGACCCTGAGTCATTGATTTTGGGGAAAAGAGTGGATATTTGGTAAAATTATGGAATGATTCTATAACTTATCTTTCTGTATGTTTGTAGAAAGGATGAAGAATATTTTTTGCCTAGAAATATATTACAACTGGAACCACATGATTTTGTGAAGATGGCATTGCTATGCTTTCTACAACTCACACTATCTTGCTTTCTTAACTGCTTGGTATCTTTGAATATTTTAGTGTTACTCAGTTAAAGCAAGAAACTGAAAAGTTCATGACACAGGCCTGAGTGAGAAAGGCAGCCAGACAAGGGAAATGACTGAGTAAGATAGTCTCTCATCCAATTCAGTAGACTAAGTTTTTACAAAGAAACCAACCATGCAGCGTGGCAGTTTGGAGTCAAGGCCTTTCAGTAGAGGAGGACTACAGATCTCTAAGGTCGGAGAATGACTCCAATCATAGCTATTAAGTAAATAGGTACTTTGAGGATAATGGGAATGAGAGTTCTTCAGAGAAGGGTGTCAAAAAATTGAGAAAGGAGAAAACTATATTCAAGCCTACGGTATTGGATTGGAATTGTAGGGGCCAGCATGGACAGATAGTTTATCATATACAGTGTTATATAAAATATAGGTGTCATACATATGTATATTAACTTCCTGTCTGGACACTGTCAACCTGGGGAAGTAAAAGTCCAGAGAAAATGAGCATTCTTAGTGCCCAAATCTTGGTTTCTAAATACCATTCTTTGTTTTTTTTAAATTTATTTATTTATTTTTTGACAATTACAAAATACCATTCTTTTTTTTTAATCCTTCCAATCCATGAGCAGGGAATGTGTCTCCATTTCCTCAGGTCTTCCTTTATTTCCTGAAGTAACGTTTTGTAGTTTTCTTCGTAGAGATCCTTTACATTCTTTGTCAAACTGATTCCTAGGTATTCGATTCTCTGCGGTGCAATTGTGAATGGGATAGTTTCTTTAATGTCCCTTTCTTCTCTTTCGCCGCTTGCACATAGGAAGGTCATTGACTTTTGGGTATTGATTTTGTACCCTGCCACTCCACTATAAGAATGTATTATTTCTAGGAGCCTCTTGGTAGAGAGTTTCGGGTTTTCCAGGTATAATATCATGTCATCTGCAAATAGTGATAACTTGGCTTCTTCACTTCCTATCTGGATGCCCTTAATGTCTTTTTCTTCCCTGATTGCTATGGCAAGTACTTCCAGTACTATATTGAATAGAAGTGGTGAGAGCGGGCAGCCTTGTCTTGTCCCTGATCTTAAGGGGAAGGCTTTCAGTTTTTCCCCATTGAGAATGATGCTCGCTGTGGGCTTGTAGTAGATGGCCTGGATTATCTTGAGGAAGGTTCCTTCAATCCCCATTTTACGGAGAGCTTTCAACATGAACGGGTATTGAATCTTGTCAAATGCCTTCTCTGCATCTATTGATATGATCATATGGTTTTTATTTTTCTTTTTGTTGATATGATGTATTATGTTGATTGACTTGCGGATGTTGAACCATCCTTGCATTCCCGGGATGAATCCCACTTGGTCATGGTGTACAATCTTTTTGATGACTCTTTGGGTTCTATTTGCTAGTATTTTGTTGAAGATCTTAGCATCTGTATTCATCAGGGAGATTGGTCTGTAGTTTTCCTTTTTTGTGACATCTTTGTCTGCTTTGGGTATCAGGGTGATATGTGCCTTGTAAAAGCTATTTGGTAGTATTTCTGTTTCTTCAATTTGCCGGAAGAGCTTAAAAAGAATTGAGAGTAGGTCCTCTTTAAAGGTTTTGTAGAATTCACTGGTGAATCCATCTGGGCCTGGGCTTTTGTGTTTGGGGAGACTTTTGATTACCGATTCTATTTCCTCGATGGATATAGGTTTGTTGAGGTATTCCAGATCTTCTTGTTGCAGACTTGGGAAGCTATAGGAATTCAGGAATTTGTCCATTTCTTCTAGGTTCTCTTGTTTCGTGGCGTACAGGCTCTCATAGTAATCTCTGATGATCTTTTGAATTTCTGTGTTTTCAGTTGTGATGTCCCCGTTTTCATTTCTGATTCTATTTATTTGGGTTCTCTCTTTTCCTTTTCTTACAAGTCTTGCAAGTGGTTTGTCAATCTTGTTTATTTTTTCAAAGAACCAGCTTTTGGTTTCGTTGATCTTCTGGATTGTTTTTTGACATTCCATCTCATTGATTTCTGCTCTAAGTTTTATTATTTCTTTCTTTCTGCTTGGGTTGGGCTCCTTTTGTTGATCACTCTCTAAGATCTTAAGTTGTGAAGTCAGACTGTTTATGATGGCCTTTTCTTCTTTTCTGATGAATGCCTGAAGAGCTATGAACTTGCCTCTTAACACTGCTTTTGCTGTATCCCACAAGTTCTGGTAATTCATGTCTTCAGTCTCATTTATTTCAGGGAATCTTTGGATTTCCTCTTTGATTTCTTTTATGACTTGCTGGTTGTTCAGCAGTGAGCTATTTAGTTTCCAGGTACTTGGTATTGGTCTCCGTTTTTGTGTACAATTAACTTCTATTTTCAGTGCATCATGGTCTGAAAAATAGTTGGCACAATTTCTATCTTCTTGATTTTATGGAGGTATGATTTATGGCTCAGCATGTGATCTATTTTTGAGTATGTTCCATGTGCACTGGAGAAGAAAGTGTATTCAGCTTTTTTGGGGATGAAATGTCCTGTATATGTCTACCAGCACTCTTTCTTCCATCTCTTCTTTTAGGGCCAGTATTTCCTTGGTAAGTTTCAATCTTGTTGATCTATCCAGGGTTGATAGAGCAGTGTTGAAGTCTCCAACTACAATTGTGTTGCTGTCAATGTCTTCTTTGAAGTCTATTAATAGTTGTTTTAGGTATTTTGCTGGCCCCTCGTTGGGTGCATATATGTTTAATAGCGTGATTTCTTCCTGATATATGCATCCCTTGACTAGTAACAAGTGACCTTCACTGTCCCTTCTGACCTTCTTCAGCCTGAAGTCTATGTTGTCAGATACCAGTATGGCTACCCCAGCCTTTTTGGATGGGTTGTTTGAGTGAAGGATTGTTTTCCAGCCTTTTATTTTTTTTTAATTTTTTTATTATACCACCGTGAAACATACAATTACAAAGGTGTTCATAATTGGTTCTTGGTAATACAGTATTCCAGCACCCATCCCTCCACCAGTGCCCCATTTCCACCACCAATGTACCCCTCCCCTCCCATCCCCCAGGCCGCCTTAATAGCAGGTACCCCAGTTTCCTCTCTTTCTCTCTCTATCTCTCTCTCTGTCTCTGCATCTCTCTCCCTCTTTTTTTTAAATTTTTTATTTTTAAAATTACAAAGATATACAATTAAAAAGTTCATATTTGGGTTTTGGTCAAACAGTGTTGCAGCTCCCATCCCGCCACCAGTGCCCATCTCCTACCACCAACGCCCCCGGTTCCCTCCCCTCCCCCAGCCCTGCTCCATGGCAGGTTCTTGATTTCTTTCCATTTCTCTCTCTTTCTCTTTTCCTTCCCTCCAGACTATGGGTTGCAGAACATACATTAAAGGGTTGTCATGTGTATCTTTTTGCCTCTATTTAATGCTCAGTTCTAGGTTGGCATTAGTACCCTCAACAATTGTTAGCACACTGTTCCATTTCTGTCTTACCTAGCCTCTGAATCCCACACGTTTGTGATAATTTCCACCTTTGACAGGACCTCCTGATATATGTTTCACTTGACCTTGGATATTGGTATCATAATATGTACCTATATATTTATGTTATGCAGATAAATGCAGTCATTCTGTATCTGTCTCTCTCCTTCTGGCTAATTTCGCTCAACATAATCTTCTCCATGTCCATCCATTTGTAGGCAAATTTTATAACTTCATTTTTCCTAACCGCTGCATAGTATTCCATTGTGTAGATGTACCAAAGCTTTTTTATCCAGTCATCGATTTTCGGGCACTCTGGTTGCTTCCAGACAGCCTTTTATTTTGAGCCTGTCTTTGCTCCGATTGTTCAGGTGTGTTTCTTGAAGGCAGCAGAATGTCGGATTCAATTTTGTGATCCATTTTGCCACTCTGTGTCTCTTAACTGGTGCATTTAGACCATTGACATTGAGAGATATTATTGTCATGGGATTTTGTGCCATCTTTCTGTATAGGTTGGTTGTTCTTTTGGGTTATGTCTCGTCTTATAGTAGATCATTCAGTCCTTTTTAAGGTTGGTTTTGATTTTACAAAGTTCCTAAGCTGTTGTTTATCCAAGAAGTTGTATATCTGTCCTTCAAATCTGAGTGAGAGTTTAGCTGGATAAAGAATTCTTGCTGAGGCATTCATTTCATTAAGTTTTTTTACTATATCCCACCACTGCCTTTGGGCTTGGAGGGTGTCTTCTGAGAAGTCTGCTGAAAGTCGAATGGATGCTCCTTTGTATACAATTTCCTTCTTTGATCTTGCTGCCTGAAGAATTCTGTCTCTGTCTATGGCATCCATTACTTTGACTAGGATGTGTCTTGGGGTCTTTCTATTGGGGTCTCTTCTTGCTGGTATGCGTCGGGCTTCTTGGATCTGGATGCCTTCGTCCTTTAACTCGGGAACTTTTCAGCCAGGATGTTTTTAACTGTTTTAATTTCCTTGGGGTTACTTTCCTGTCCCTCTGGACTCCGATGATTCTTATGTTGTTCCGCCTGGCTTCATCCCATTGTTCTCTGTTCCGTCGCTGATCCATTTTCCGATCTTTTTCCATCTTATGTAGTTCTCTGAGTGCTTTCTGCAGCTCATCTTCAGTCTCACTGATTCTCTCTTCCGCTGCTGTCATCCTACTGTTGAGATCCCCGATTGTGTTTTTCATTTCATCTACTGAGTTTTTTAAGCGATAATATTTCTCTTTGCATGATTCTCATTTCTGCTCTCATTTCCTCCCATAGTTTATTGACTGCCCTTTCAACTGCTTCGTTTATGTTCTCCTGTATTTTATTGGACATCTGCTCAATTTTTTCGTTGAGCTCCTTAAACATCCTACCAATTTCCTCTCTAATTTCATTGTCAGAGTGATCATGCACATCTGTATTCTTTTTGATTCTTCACGATCAATTCCTTCATCTGTTCTTCGAGCTGGGGATCTGCGTTGTTTTCCCATGGTGTTGCGGTGTTCAGGGATAGATTCCTCTAGTGTACTGTTTCTTTTTTCTTGAGGGTATTACCTTCCCTTGGTGTTGAATTTCCTAGTTTTAGTATTAATAAGCGGCCGCATGAGGCGGCCGCCCGCCAGCCGCACACCCCAGGGATTCTACCTGAGATGCACACAGGCCGGGGTGAGAGTTCAAAATGACGGTTTACTTCGGTTCCGCTCGGACTTCTGGGGGTTGTAGTTCCACCTTCTGCCGAGACCTGGGGCTCTACCACAGGCCTAGGCGCCCGCCCGGCCAGCCACGCACCCCAGGGACTCTGACCATTCTTTAATAATGAAATCACAGAATTTTTTTTGTGTGTGACAGAAAATGAGAAAGCGGTGAAAGATAATGATGAGGATATTCTCAAAATAGGGGATTCCACTGGAAAATGGTGAGATTTTTGTATTATAAATGTTATTTGGAGTGCTTTCAATTTTATTTTTTGTATATTTGCAAAATTTACAATGATAGTCCTAACTGATTTAGAACATGTTTTAGCAGATGAAACGAACTTCGCATATTAGTCATTGCTCTCTTATCTACTCCCAAAGTCCATCCACCCTTCAGTGCTAGGCCAGCAGTAATCTATTCTGAGTGTCTGCATATTTTCCAGTTGGGAACATTTCATGTAAATTGTATTATACAATATGTGGCCTTTGACTTACTACTTCTTGACTACATGAAGCATAATTTCTTTGGCTTTGGATTTGGGTAGGGAAAGGTTGGGCCACACCCAGCAATGATCAGGGCTTATTCCTGACCCTGTGTTTTTGGGTCATTCCTGGTGGAACTCAGGGGACCATATATGGTGCCAAGGATTGAACCGATTGAACTGGGTAAGTTTCTTACCCCTGTGCTATCTTTCTAGCTTCCAAACACAATACATCAAGATTCCTTCAAATTGTTCCATCATTAGCATGACACATGCTGCTATTTCTTTCATTTGTTGGCATTTTTATCATTCGTTCAGGGATAAATCCTTTCTCTCAAACTTTAGAACACACACACACACACTCACACAAGACCTTTGTCAATGATTGTAATTCTTTTCATTACTGCCCACTTTTTAGATGATATTTTTATTTTAAAGTTATAATAATCTTTGCTAAGGAATTACTTCTGGCAGTGCTCGGGGACCATATGGGATGTTGGGGATCGTGGTGGTGTGAAATGGGCACTGGTGGAGGGAGGGGTGTTGGAACACTGTAAGGCGTAACCCAAATATGAACATCTTTGTAATTGTATATCTCATGGTGGTATAATAAAAATATTAAGTTAAAAAATATACACATGATAACCTCTAAGTGTATGTATTACAATCCACAATATATAAGAGAAGGAAGAGAGAAAGAGAGAAAGAAAGAGAGAAAAGAGATAAAGAAATTGCAAGAGGCAGACTAGGGGAGGAGGAAGAAATCGGGTACATGGGTGGTGGGAAATGGGCACTGGTGGAGAAATGGGTGCTTGAACACTGTGTGACTGAAACCCAAACATGAACATCTTTGTAATTGTATATCTCACGGTGGTATAATAAAGTATTAAAAAAGTTATAGTAATCTTTAATTCCTCCAGCAAGAATTCTCCTTATTTCTTTAAGTAGAGTCGGATATTTATTTATTCCATTTAATTTAATTTTACTAGTTTTTGTGGGGGTCACACCTAATAGTGTTCGGGGCTTACACAGCCTCTGATCTCAGGGATCACTCCTGGCAATGCTCAGAACCTATGTGGTGTCAGGGACCAAACACTTGACTGCATGAGAAACAAGTGCCCTCCCTGCTGTACTATCTTTCTGATCATATATACTCCTAAAACATACATTTTGTCATTCTTTTGGAAGTTGGGCGAATCAATCATCTTTTCATATTTAGTAAAACCATAAGTTTCCACATAGGTTGAAGTTTGATAAATGACTTTTCAGTAGGATTTTAAGAGCATGATTTTTATGGGTCTTGGATCCTAAATCTTCTTTAAGGGGGTGTCCATCTCCCCACTCATGTTTTATTTTTTTAAATTTAAATTTTTTTTATTATACCACCATGAGACATACAATTACAAAGGCATTCATAATTGGTTCTTGGTAATACAGTTTTCCAATAGAGAAAAGGATTACAATAATACAGAAAAGGATTACAATCATTGACAAAGGTCTTGTGTGAGTGTGTGTGTGTATGTGTGTCCCAGCAGACCAGCCCCTCACAGGCCGGATCATCGACACCCACCCTGCAGCAGTTTTTTTCTCAATCCGGCCCAGGTATGGGGCAGAGCCTCTCCTTGCTCTCCCTGTGCCCAGCCATTCATGAGGCACCGGGAGGCATGGCGGGTTCTAGCCCTGGCCCACCACCCTAGCAGAGCCTCACAACAAGCCAGACGACCCCCACTCCATGGGGGCTGCCATTTTCCACATTCGGACTTCCCTCTTGTCAGAACTCCACCCAACAGACCAGCCCATCACAGCTCTGCTTGCGCGGCCTCTTGTGGCCACGAGGTTCATCAATAAATGCTTTATTTGGAGGTGACTATAAGAGTATGCTTCCCGCACGGCAAGCCTGGCAAGCTGCTCGTGTCGTATTTGATATGCCAAATACCAGTAACAATTATATTAGGTCATTCCCATGACCTAATATAATGGTTTGAGGCTCTTTATGTTCCTGTAGCAAGCCGATGCCCTTGGCTCTACTAGCATGAGACAGGACATATGGAGATATTACTGGTGCCCGCTCTAGCAAATAGATTATGAACGGGAAGATAGTGATAGATAGTGAATACAGTTTTCCAGCACCCATCCCTCCACCAGTGCCCTATTCCCACCACCAAAGTACCCACACCCACTCCCACCCACCCGCAGGCTGCCTCCACAGCAGGTACCCACTTTTCCTCTCTTTCTCTGTCTCTGTCTCTGCAACTCTCTCCCTCTTCTTTTACACATTGTGGCTATGATCACTTGCGATAATGTCCATCTCCTGGTTCAGTGGCACTCTCAATAATTACTATTAGTTTATATATCTCCAGGATGCAAAACCAATCATTTTTTTTCATAAGAGAAGAAATGCTTGCTTCATAGACAAAAGAGTTAGATGGGTGGGTAAAATATAATGATGTGACATGTTAAACATTTGAGCTCATCTCAACTAATTTTTTAAGAAAATTATGCACACTGTGATTTGATTTCTTGACCTCAAAATTAGGGTAAAATTGATTTGCATCTCTTAGCTGGCATTGGTTAAATTAAAATAAAATGTTCTCCAGAAACTTTGAAATCAAGAAAAATGAATGTGATGATGCTGTTATTTTCACTCAAACTGTGTTTTGTTTTTGACAAAATAACCACAACAAAAGAAAAATATTAACATACTGGTTGTCTAGTATCACTGTTGTTTTATTGAATGTAGCTTAAGAAGAAACAATAGAATCTAGAAAAAAACTGTATGTTAGGTCACCATCTTATTGTTTTTATTTATTGTTAATTCTCCTCTTGGGACCTGTTCTCCATACTGCTGCTGAGAGGAGTGCGGGCTAAGCCATCTCTCTCATCTATATGGCTTTATTTACATAGAAGAACAAGGCAGAGTGTTTCCTTTTAAGACTAACAATCAAAAGACACTTCTTTACTAGTATTAATACAAAGATTGCACGGGGCTATATTTCCCATATGAATACACTACACAAAGCCCCATCCTAGACACTCATCTACAACATTTAGTCTTGGCAACAAAACCTGTATGTAATTTCTCAGTTTAGACATTAGGGATTGAGGTTTGGAGAAGCTAGAGAACTTTCCTAAGGTTGCATAGAGCTGCCAGTGTATAAGACAGGCCTCGGTCTCGCCATCATGTTTAGGTCTTGCAAAAACCTGCAAGGTAGCTGAAGACAAGAGTGAAGACAGTTAACTTCTTCAGAGAAGACGAGACACGTTTTTTTTTCTTTTTGGGTCACACCAGGCAATGCTCAGGGGTTACTCCTGGCTCTTTGCTCAGGAATTAGTCCTGGCGGTACTGGGGGACCATATGGGATGCCGGGAATAGAACCTGAGTTGGCTGCATGCAAGGCAACGCCCTACCGCTGTGCGACTGCTCTGGCCCAAGACCAAACACTTTGCCTCTGTGGTCGCCGCACATGTACAGAAAGGCCCACTAAGGAAACCCTTTTTTTTTTTTTTTTGCATTCCTGATAATTATATGTTTCACTTAGGTTTTGTGGGCACCAGTGGTCATCAGAAAAGCAAAGTGTGTCTACGATGGTCTGACTTCCTGGAAGCAATCAGCACTCCTGTGATCTTTTCTGCCCACGAGGCCATTTTCCCCTGAACTCCAAAGAAGGCCCTCCCTGTGATCACTGCAATACCTCCAGGACATTTTCTTTATAAAAATATACATGATGTCCAGGAAGATACCCACAAACATGAAGAATAAAACACCCTCCTACAGATCAGAAGTTACTCAGATCTCTGGGCTCCTTTTCAGACTGAGCATATAATAAATCTCTGCCTAATTTCAGTTAGCCCCCGGCACACACCACGTGAAACTGGGCAGGGGAAAACACTGTGATCCGAGACCACAAGCTGCACATCACTCAAATCATGTTTCTCTCTTGCAGTCCCTTACTTCTCCCCTCCCCCGCCAACAAATACAAGGAAGCTGTAATGGGAACTCCTTTGAAGAAGTGTAATTTTTTCGATTATTTTATTAGAAATATTTCTGATTAAAAGAAAGTGGCTAACTTTTCGGAAAGTCATTTGCAATGAGAAAAATTCCAGGGAAATTCATTTAGACAGAAAAGAGAAGAAAATGTTGGCACCTCCCTCCATCACCCCTTCCTGCCCCTTTTCCCACCCCCCGTCCGCCCCAGGAAAGAAAGCGAGGTGACTGCAGTGTGCAAACCTCCTCGTTTCCTCCATAGCAGCCAGCATTGCAGAAAGCTGGAAACCTCATATTCACAAGGCAAACAAAGCATCATTTTTTAATGACTCTTCTGAATACATTTTTGCAGCAGCTTCCCTAGACCTGCTTGTCATAATGGTTTCTTCAAACGCTTTTTAAAGCCTGTGATGTTCAGGGCCCTAGCCTTCCCCCTCTCTTGCTTGTTTTTTATGTGTCACACTTGTCAACTAAAATAGAGCACCTAGCCTTTGTTTCAAGATGGTACCTGATCAATATCATCAATCCGTCTCCCTCTCCCTCTCTCTCTCCCTCTCTCTTACCCACTCTCTCTCTCTCCCTCTCTCTCTCTCTACAGCTGTATCCATTTCCTCCTGGCAAAAGGGACTTTATGAATAAATGATACTGAAATGCTGAGGGTTCAGATACTAAATAATGAATTTCACCACCAAAAACACAACAACTTCTCCAATCATAAAATACCGCTCCTTCCATATTGATTGTGCTTTGGCAACTGGATGCAGTGCTAGGCTTCACTCTGCAAGGTGTTTAAAAAGAAAAACAGGTTTACCCAGGATTTATCATGTATGGAAAAATGTAATCTCTAAGTAGGCTGTCTGCTAATGTCTGGCATAATGTTTCTTCATAATGGTTAACCCTTTTTCAGGGAGTGGAATAATGCAAACAGTGCTTCTCTCTAGATGGGAACTTTGCTTCATGGGACATTACAGTAAGTGTGTCATCTGTTCTGTGCTGTTGTGCGGGTACTAGCTTATAATGGTAATGCAAATCTCCTTTAATTTTTTTGGAACCTGCTGTGAGCAGGAAATTGAGCGTCCTGCAGCAGGGCAGGGTGTAGGGCAGAGTACCTGCACACCCTGCCTTTTCTCACGGTGCGGGGTGCTGGGTGCGCGGCTCACTCACTGTTGCATGTAGTGGGTCAAGGTTTGGGAGCATTTGTTGTCTGCTCAAATGTGACTTGCTTTCCTATTTCCCTCATGAATGGTCTCTGCTGGCGTATTTCTGATGTGCAAAGAATGCCAGTATCCGCTATCTGAGTGATGACTGGGGTCAGGGAGGGTAGATTCTTGGCATGTGATTGGCAAAACCTGCCTTCTCTCAAGTTGTAGGCTAACTTTTTTGACTGAAATGTTCTGTGTCTGCCTATAAATTTGCTTTACTGCCTATTAATGTCAGAGAAGCTTCATTTTTAATTAGGTAGAATCAAGTCGACTTTGTTTTATGGGGCATGCTCTGTGCTCCAACACTGATATTTTGATGTATATTTTTGTGTAGTTATTAGACGATGTAGGTGATGAAGGGAGCAAAATAAGTTTTTAATGTTGTCTATGTTTCGTGTGTTTTATGCAATTGTAGTTAAACAGAACAGCTACAGAGTCCTTAATGTCAAAAAGGGAAAATGTGCATTTTTCTTTCTGTTTTAAACATTCATCTGGTTGGGGAAAAATCCGTTTCTCTCTTTTTAATTTTCAGAGGACAATAACAAATGTTTATTCTTTTACCTGCATGCCAAGTGTATGCTAAAATAAAGCACACATTTCTATTCTACATTTTAACTTAATTTAAGGAAAAATATAGGCATTAATTTAGAGCTACTGATGCAATGAAATGGAGGAATATATTTGAGCTATTAGCCATTTCAATCTCCTGCCCACAAATAATTGATGAGTTTCTATTAAAGATTGACAAGCTTGCAGAGTGCTACGCATTTTTACTAGAAAATGCAGCATGGGCAGTGAATATGCATTATTCCTTTTATTCTATTGCTCCACATTAATAGTTCTGGAATTGGCTTTGTGTTTCTATAGACCTATTGATTAGCATTTAGTTGTGGATGTACATGTGCCTGTTCGCGGCTCCTTCCTCTCTATAATAATAAGTTGAAGTCCCTCGGTCATTATTCACAGCTTGTTTCAGGTTAGTATTTCAAATACACAAGGTTTTCATTTGCCTCTTTAAGACTAGGCAAAAAATTTAGTGCTGTGTTGAAAAGTCTTAACGTGCCTTCTTGATAATTAGGGCAGTAGGTAATGTCACTCAGGGATTCATCAGAACTTATGACTAGAATAGTTCCTCCTCAGGGTCCCAGCTCTGAAAGTCAATTTTAGTTGTCAGCATCAATGAAGGGTGTGTCTTGCTTTAGACTATGTTTTATGTATCTTGAACATAGCTCTACTTTAAAAGAGTACAGAGGTCAGAAATGTAGCCTTTGCATACTTGGTTTTTTAATCCATAAGCAGAATGTTTATTGGATAGAAATATAGAAATATTTGACATCATCGACATCATTCAGCGTGTGATTGTCAGTCTCTATAGTTTGTGACCATCATGTAGTTTACTGAGTTGTATATATTCGTTTGCTAAGATTTACTTTCTCATGATTTTTAAAAGGATCCTTTATCCTGTGTTTTCAATCCTGCTTTTTATTATTGGGAGCAATATCATTAGCAATATCCAAGATTACGTTTAAACGTGTTTCGGAATTGGTCAGAAAATTCATAATATTTTGAATAGTCTTTTTATCTAAATATGCAGTCAATTTATCCTTTTATCTTTGTTAATCATTGGCTCCTACAGAATGTGCCTATAAAATACTGCAGGAGATGCATACTATTAGAATCATTAGAAAGGAATTGGAAATGCCTTTAATTTGCACCTCACTTAATTTTGGTTGTCCCATTAGAGTCGAGTAGGAAAAGTAGGTAATTGGCATCATTTTTCCACAAGGCATTTTTTTCCTTTTAAATAAAATTCTGGTAGACACCTCATTTCACCTAGGGCAGTTCTCTGCTGTGTTTTTCCTCTTAGGAAATCACGTACAATGACATCCAGTAGGCTGCTGACACACTCATACAGTCTAAGAGCATTTTCAATAAAATGCATATTGTTTTTTAAAATAATTGGTTGTATACATATAAGTTCTCAAATCATATCAAAAGTTTCTAGACCAGAAACCTTAAATATTAAATTAGGAATCTTTATATAATTTTTAAAATAATGAAAGCTGTATTTTAGGAAGTGTGACCTTTTTATTTGAACCTCATTATGTCTTTTGATTTCTGCGACCATTTTGAAGAACCACAACCAATGATATTCAACTTGAATGAAAATTAACAATGTTCCAAACTCTCAAAATATTGTAGAGGTTCCAACAGCAATTTTAGTTTTGTTTTAGTATATGGTGGCATATAGGAGGAAGGCAAAGACCAAGTGTAATTTTTTGGTGCACATCTGGATTTCTTTAGTATTTATGAACTTTTTTCTGTATAAGAATGAATAGGTGAAAATAGTACACTACCATATGATTTGTTTTATCCTTAGGCAATGCCTGAGGTAACTGGAACATCCCTGGTTTTGGGTATCGAAAAGTGGAATGCACAACAATGAAATTTTATTATAATGCATGTTAACCCATTACTGTAAGTTCATTTTCAATTCTTTATAAGAAAGCATGATGTATCATTTTGTGTGTGTCATTCTTTTAAAAAAGAGATGAGTCAAAAAAGGAGCAAATTTAATGGGGAAATTTTATGGGAAACATTATACAAATGGCAGTGTATGTGATTCCTATTATTAAAATAATTTGTCATTGTATAAAAAGGTATAAATTTTGAGAGTCTTCTTCAGTTATCTGCCCTTTTTAATGACAGTGGCTTTTGTGCAGTAAAGACAGACATGTTCTCAGGCAAAGCCCATTTCAGGCCAGAATTTTTTGAAAGCCCTATTAATGTTTCATGCTAATCAAGGAGAGTGGGAAATAGAGCTGACAGGTGCTTTCTACTCTGCTTATTCCTGTCTCCCTGCATTAGACATTACTAGCTAAAAAAGGGCCAATGGGGTTCTTTTCCAATGTAGATAGTAAGAAAGGAAAAAATAAAATGAGTCTTGGCTTAAGTTTCCTGTTGTTTTTCATCTTGTATGAACTGATAAGATTCTTGGTCTTATGAATGCCTTGATTATTAATAAATCTGTTACTCTAAACTGTAATCTCAGAAGAGATCTGGCATTTGGACCCAGCATTCCCACACAGTGAGTCCTGCTATTTGTGAATCTGTGAAAGTTCCATCTGAACTTTCCATATTAATATACTGTGCTACGAGTCATTTGAGATTTTATCCTGTATCTGATTTCCTTAATGGAAAATTATCAGCTAGACCAATGCTGTAAATACAGTTGCTGCCATGTTATCTAGGGACATCATTTATATTTGAGTAAATGTTCTTTCTCCCTTCTTCACTAGAATACTTGTCAAAGCTCACTTTAACCACACTTGTCAAAGCTCAATGCCAAGATGAATATATCTCATCATATCTTGTCCCATGAAAGATGCTATGTTAGTTGAGAGCATTAGTTTGCTGTTCTTGTATTGACAATTTAAAGGTGATTGGATATATTATTTGTATATGGGATCAACTAAAGAGTAAAATCAAAGTACCTAATTCAGAGAAAAATTTCCATTTATCCTAATGATTGTGTATAAAAATCATGTACTAGAATGACTTTTTCACATGTTTTATTCATAAAAAACTTTTTAAAAAATACATTTTATATATGTCAAGGATTATTGCCTTCTACTTTAGCTACTGAGAATCTGCCAATTTCTGACACCTCATGTCTATCTTGGGAAGGATGAAGATAACATAAGGAAATGATGAGGAGAATAACATATCTGTGCTAAGTTTTCAGGCAGTAAGGGTGAGTTCACAAACTTTGATGACAGAAGAACAAACGAGTTTTCCACAATTAAGAGATACAGAAGTATGGAATGTTATATATTTTTACTTCAAGATGGAAAGTTTATTTTGGTCAATTAGTTAACCAAGAAAAACAAAACCTGCTAAGTTAAAATAAGAAGGACATAAATAAACCCAAAAGTATTATTTTAAGTTGTGAAGCTTATTAGCATATTAACATGGGATGGTTTTGGAAGATAAACTTTCTTTTCTTGTGTTTCTATGACTTCATTTTGGGCTGTGTCTCGAGCAAAATATGGACTTTTTTTGGTATAATTCTGTGTAAGTAAAGTTTCTGTTCTATCCTCTTTGGTTTCATCAGACAACAATTGGTCTTGAGCTGATTTTTTATAGTTTAAGGAAAAGTTTCACATAAAAACTTTGAATTCTAGAATTAGGAGAAAGGTCTTGATGCAGTAGTATTCTCATTTAAATGATCTATTGAAAGTAGTTTTTAAACAGATGAACTCTTTAAAACTTGATATAGACCCTCTCTTGAGTAAACCCACTATTTACACTGCATACACTCAAAATTTCACATGCAGTGTAGTGATTACAAGTTAAAAATCTCATTTGAGCCTAAAAATATATTTCCCTCAAACTCTCTTGCATAACTTTTTCTGTACTGTTTTATCGATTTAAAAATATTTACATCAGACAATTTGATTATAAAAGTATTAACTTTCATGGTTTTTATGAAAAGACACTGCATTTCACCAGAATTACCCAAGACTTTCCACCTCTGTCTTTATGTAACCTCTAGTCCACCTTTTTCTTTCCTCTCCTCTCCATCATCCCCCACACCCATATTCACCCAACTTTTGGTAATCTCCATGTTGAAATCAAAGGCTAAGGGTTTTTCTATTTCTTTATTTCTTAACATGCCATAATTGTTTAGTTCTGTAAGGGCTAATAAAAAGCAACTCAACATCTGAAACTGGAAGTAGAAGTTCTTTGTTTATATCATGCACTCATGCAACCCTTAGAATACAGTCCACCTTTGTACCTCATATGGAATTTCCTTTCCCTGTGATTACTGTAATAACATTTATCTGTAACCAGAGATAGGACAGCAGTTGGAGTATGTGTGGAGCATTCACACTACCTGGTTTTGATTATTGGCACCAGTGGTCCCTCAGTACAGTTGGATGCAATCCTGGAGACCTACAGCACCTCCACAGTGGCCTTAGTATCCCCAGAACCACAGGGCCTGAGCAGTATAACATACTTTGGGGTTCCTAGTGACCATCATTTGAGAGCCACCCCGTCACTTACTGAGAAAGAGCATTTGTCTTTGCCTCGCCCCTCTGTAGTTGAAGTACTTCTACGGGCGCTGTCCTGGATGATAGGTCTGCCACTGTTGAAAATAAGTTCTCTCAAATAAATTGCATATCGCTGCATAAATAAAGAAAAAGAAACATAAAAAGATATTTGACTGTGGCTATTTTGCCACCAAATAGATATTGTGTTTTGCTGTTTAGTCCTATCGACTTTGTCTAGAATACCATGATATTCGCACTTCTCCTGAGAGAGTTCATTTCCAAATTGATTTCCTTGTCCTTGCTCAGTACAGTGCCTGTCATATAGCAGATACCCAACCAAACTCTGCAAATGAGTAAGTGAGTGAATGAAAACTGATGCTACAACTGAAGAGCCTATAATGGAAACTTATCCACTGGCGTAACAAAATACAGATACCTAAATTGACCTTCAATAGTTATCAAAGACTTATACCCTTTTGTTTCAGGCTCCTCTAACATTTGCACAGCCATTTAGAGTACTTGCTTTTATTTTATTTTCCTTCTCTCTCTAACTTTCCTAAAGTTCAATTCCCACTTCATCAGAGGTTGACCATTAATGACATACAAATCAATTAAAATGTGTTACTTCCAGCAAAGTTTGCTCATTATCCAAATGTTTTGATACTACTCAAATTCTTTTGACATTCTAGTCCCAAATAGCGATTGAATTGTAAAGGTAAATGACTCTTTTTTTTTCCTTTTTAATTTTTTTAAAATATTATACTGCCTTGAGATACATAATTACAAAGATGTTCATAAGATGTTCATATTTGGGTTTCGGTCTTACAGTGTTCCAGCACCCATCCCTCCACCAGTGCCCATTTCCTACCACCAATGTCCCCGATTCCCTCCCCCTCCCTAGCCTGCCTGTATGACAGGTTATTTATTTCTTTCTCTTTCTCTCTATCTCTTTCTCTTTTCCTTCCCTTCCACATTGTGGATTACAGAACATACATTAAAAGGTTGTCATGTGTCTCTTTTTGCCTGTATTTAATGCTCAGTTCTAGGTTGGTATCAGCACTTTTGATAATTAGGTAAATGACTCTTAATAGTTTAAGTGCATATCAAAATTATAATTTTTGTTTTACTACATGTAGCTAAATATACAACCCTTATTAGCTATTAGATGTGTAAGTGAATCTCTAGAGTACACCATTGCATTATTCTACAACTGTTGTGCCTTGATACAATTATGCATCTGGTACCAGTCCATATAAGTTGCAATTGTAATAAGCAGCATTGGCCATGCTGGGGCTAGGGGTAAATGTTCGCAGGCCATACTGAAGAGTTCTGGAGACCTCTTCAATCATTTTCTTCAAAACGACTAAGAGTTTGGTGCAAGAACCCAAGCATGCGGTGCTTTTCAGCACCAGGGATTAACTGCCTTGGGGGCCTCCAAGTTTATGTCAGATAATGGGTGGGGGGGGCAAGTGGTACAGGGAATTGAACTGGGAAACTTTCATTTACAAACTTTAACTTGTGACGTAAACTTTAACTCTGTTAGCATCTCTCTAACCCCAAGTCAGAAATATTTAACTAATTTAACTAACTCCTTTACCTGGACTATTTTCAATTTAGATTCTATCACTGTTCTCTTTGTAAGAACAGAAGCAATTCTTCAATGCAATTGTTTCTCCATTCATATCTGTCATAGAAGTTTCATCATTTCACCATTCTCGGGGACTGAGAACTTTTACATTACCTTGAATTTATACTAATCATTTTTAACAATCAGTTTTAAAATACAGAAATGCATAGGTTTTAATGACATAGATTTTATATAGATTAGGGATTTTGTAGTTAAGTCAAATTTCCAATAGACTTCAATATTTTTAAGACTTAAATATTCTAAAATGGTTGAATTTCTCTCTCTCTATCCTTAGCAAATGTGAAACAAGTACATTTCATGCCACTTTCTCTATTTTGAAAGCTGGGGAGGAAAGAGAGTTAATTTTACTAGTTTTCCCCCTATCACATACCTGTCAGTTTTTTTTTAGAAAAGAAAAGTCATTTTTAGAGCATGACTGTCATTTCTAAACCAACTAAATACAGTCTCCTAGCAGCCAAGAATTCCCTGATAAGGACAAATAGATACATAAAGACAAGCACTAAGATTGTAATGTCACACCCCAGAAGCTATTTCCATGTAGATTCTCAAAATGGGAGAAAAAAACACCTCAATTTAGTTGTCAGGTACATATTAGAAGATGTAATCTTATGCTTAGAGAATCCAGAATCAAGGAAAAATGTATCTGTGGTAGAGAATAGTTCCCAGCAAGTACAAACTCCACCACTGCTGTATCTTGTGGCATAAGCCATCTCTCTATGATCTGCAAATTGAGTTGTACCTTTCTTAACGCCAAAATGCCTGAGACCACATGAACTGCCTTAATATGGACTCAGATTTTGCTTTAGGAAGGGCTGTTATTCTGCTTCCAACACCAAGAGAGAAGTTATGTTTAAACAAAACAATTGCAAACATGTTTCCAGGCCAAGTTGTAATCAACATGTGAGCAATGTAGGTGCTAGACCCCCAAAAGATGGAGCTTTTGAGTTGGCTGGGTTTAGTTCCTTTCAAGAATGTGTATCCATGGGAAGGAGAGCAGAGCTAAATCCACACAAGAACATCTTCACCTCTTTACTTCAGCCTCGTTGTTGTCAAATTCATGCAAGCAAATAGCAAATTCTTAATCAAATAGCCAAAATACTTCATATCCATAACTGGAAAATTAAAGCAATGAAAGAGAAAATGCAATGTCTAACACAATATAAAAAAGGCAAACCTAGAAAATAATCTTAAGGTGCCTATTTAAGGCATTCAAAAATGGGAAACTGTTTAAGTAACTGAAATAAATCATTAATGAGAGAGCAATAAAATACTGTTTAATCATTAATTAACCATGTATTAACAGTAGAAATACTAGTAGTTCATTCTTAATTTACTCGGTGATATCTGCAATATTAAGTGCCCATGGATTCATGCAATTAATTAACTATTTAACATTATTTTCCAATTTAGTTTTAATATAGTTATAGTTAAGTTATTAGAATTTTTTTAGTCTCTCAGAGCATGGCTTTCAACCTAGACTTGCCATATTCATGTTTGTTTATTGGTAAAATGCTACTATATACAAATGCATCCTCATTTAGAGGTTGAACTAGTCCCAAGATGCAATCATATATATCTTTTGTATAACTCGTTCATTTTTATATGCAGATAAAAATAACTTTTTCATTTTCTTTTTTGGTTTTGGTTTTGGGGGTCATACCCGGAGTTGTCAGGGATAACTCCTGACTTTGCACTCAGGGGTCACTCCTGTTGTAGGTCAGGAGAATATGTGTGGTTCCAGGAATAGAATCCAGGTTGGTTCATGCAAGGCAAACTCTTTACCCACTGTACATTTACTCTGGCACCAATAGAAAATTTCTATCCTGATAATTAAATCTTAAATAGTTTTGCGATAAAGTTCCTTGTTATTGTATAAACAAGTATCAGAAGAATTTTTGAATTTGACATTGTCTTATTCTTTTAATTAATATTGAAACAATGATTCTTAATGATTACATTTGTGGGAAACAAAAATACACGAATTGGTTATATATCAGAAGTGTGAATCAGCTGACTACTATGAAATCAAGGATTCAAGAATACATTTAAGTAAAATATATTGGCATCTTAGTCAAAAATTTACAGGAAATATACTTAACCAACTGAGAAGTGAAATGATTACAATTAATATTCCTGTTTGCAGAGATCTTGAGTAAAGCTAAAAGTTGGGTGGGAGGCTAAATTAAAGCAGAAGCAAAATCTGAGATACCTTAGGTAAACAATCGGTGTTTAAAGGTATTAAGAGAAAAGGTTATATATAGAACCATCAGTTCCCATTGCAGAGTTGACTCTGTCTTTACTCACACTTGCCAGGCAATCCCTAACATTATCTAACCAGTAGTCAGGGGAACATATATACCAAAGGGTAAAGCCCAGAGGAAATGAATTTATCTATCTTAACAACTTGTAGGTTAATAACTACTAAGTCACTATCACTACCTTTCTTCCAATGGGCAAAACAGTTCAGAACTGTCCTAAAAATGATAACATGGTTGAGATGTCAACCATGTTAAAGTTTCATTTACTTCTCCTTAAAATTAAGATTTGAATATCAGTTATAAATGACTTTAATGAAAGATGCTCAAGAAAAGGTATAAAAGAAACTCCTTGCAAAAATTAGAATGCTTCACTGGAGGAGCAAGATGAACATCCAGGTATGGCAGAAATAAATTTTCTATTGGTTAGCTGTATCACATGTTATGGTTCCAGAAAATAGTTACTGTGGTTAGTAATGTCTTGATATAATATAAGTGAGGTGCTCTTCCGTTCATGGATCGAGAGCTCTTCTTATGATGTGACTTTTCTAAGAAGGGTATGCTTTACTATTAACTGACCTCAGTCAGATCAATAACATTGGAAATGTAGTGATGGTGTGGTGTAAATTATAGCTACAGTCCTTGCACAAAACAATTAGGGTTAAGTAGAAAAAACACTCTTCTCAGACAACCGTGTGCACTCTATCCCTGAGCAGCTTTGTCACTGACTATTGGAGTTGAATGCCAATTGCAGGAGAAATTAGTGCCAAGTTACTTGCCCAGGTACATGCCCACACACTTTGACAACAGTTCCTCTGAGATTCTGAATAGTGACTGAAGTATTCAGGAAAAGGTTAACTAAGGTTTAAAGGTTTAGTTATAACTAAATAACTTGATGTAGCATCCAAGTTATCTAAACTCAATGTTATATTAACCTGACAAAAACAAGAACTTATATAGAACCTGGTGAGCACTGAAACATTTACTTATTATAAGTACCGAGCCAGTAAAAAATGCAATAAAAAGGTTATTTTCTTCGGATATAAAATCACAGGGAAATCATGTGGTTGAGAATCTGACTGTAGACCTTTCATAATACCACTAAACTAAACTCCTTCAAAGCCAGACCACTTGTTTTTATCCAAGGATCTCCAGATTATGACATAATGCTTTCAACCCAGAAGGGATGCATGTATGATTCAGGTGTAGCCCTAAATTTTCCTGTTGTTACGTGTGAGAAATGAATATGTGGAAGAAAGTTACCTGTTGCTTTTACTCACATGTGGAATATTTACTACTACAACCAATCAACTGGCAAGAAACAAAACTAACTCCCACACCCAGAGGAAACTATGATGGCTACTAAGAGGAAAGGAAGTTTAGGGGGAATGATTGAGTCAAACAGTCTTTTTGGTCATGGGATGACGCTGAAACTTAAGTGGTGAATGAGAGGACAATGTTATTCATAATAGAGGTGAGAGGTTAAATCCCTAAAATCCTATAATATTTTGAACCAATAAGTTCATGAAAAATTAAAAAGGTAAAATGGATTTATAAATTAATTGCATTTAACACAATAGAATGAAAATGTCACTTCGACATATAATCCATGTAAACATTTCATGTTAGTCAGAGAGAAGCTTGGTATTAATCCTTCAGTGTTAGGCTTTCTGAGTTGGCATCCTTCAACTCAGAGTTGAGATCCTCACAAATTAAACATTCAAGAGATAGACCTGACTCGAGGGCCACACAATTATGGAAATTCTATATTCATGCAAATGAAATGAATACATGAAACAAAAATAAATGAATGATAAGTGAATAAATATATGAAAATAATCACTTGAAAAGTGATCTATTGTCAAAGAGGGGTTCGGCAGGGTGATACCATTTCACCAAAACTCTTCAGTGCCACCCTTGAGAACATCATGCGACAATTAGAATGGGAAGGAATGGGAGAGAAGATAGATAGTCGGCAACTAAACCACCTCTGCTTCGCTGCTGATGACATCGTTTTAATAACACCAAAAAATTAGCCAAGCGGCACAAACACTGGCTGACTTCGACTGAGAATGTGGAAAGATAGGTCTACAGCTGAATCTAAAGAAAACTATGTTTATGAAAAATGAACTAGTTCCTGAGGCCCCATTCACTCTCAATGGAACAAACATCTCTGAATGCAGCAGTTATGTGTATCTAGGTTGAGAAATCAACATGATGAATGACCTAAAACCTGAGCTGTGCAGGAGGAAGAGAGCAGCATGAAATGCCTTCAAAAGCATCGAAGAAATAGCTAAAAAAGACAAAGAACCTCTGGCTCCGGGCACATCTTTTCAACTCCACCGTTCTCCCTGCATTACCATACACCTCAGAGACTTGGGCCCCTACGAAATTAGGGTGAGAATGCTATTCGGGTCTCCCAGAGAGGAATCGAAAGAGCTATGCTTGGAATATCACCCCTCACTCAAGTGAAAGAAGGAATCCCGAGCTCCGACCTCTGTCACTGTTCCAGAGGCAGAGGCGCTGTCTCATTTGCCAAGGCATCGAAAATCAGATGGGCTGGACATGTAATGCTATTTGGAGACGACCGCTGGACTAGAGCCGTTACCGACTGGATCCCAAGGGATGTCAAAAGAGCACGTGGCCACCCACCTACAAGATGTTCAGACTTCTTCGTCAAGACCCTGAACGAACGGTTTCAGACTCTGTATTCCTGAAGCAACCAGATGCCATTGGCCTACACTGGCACATGATAGGGTCAAATGGAAATATTACAGGCACCCGCTCGAGCAAATCGACGAATAATGGGATGTCAAATGATCAAGTGATAGGTACATAGGGGGAAATGAACCTACCTGGATACATTGTTTATTGTAAGTTCAAAAATAATTACAGAAACATTTTCCATTGAAAATTAAAAGTATTTCAGAATCAGCTTATTCTACTGCAATATGCAGCTTGTTCTTTAGGTCTAAATAAAATTTCAGGCCTGGTAATAAGCAAACTACCATGTTCTGTGTTCCCATGCAATGCTGGGGACTTTGTATATAAAAGTGGTCATTATCAAATATCTGCATCTAAGCAGTATCCTCTAGGCAGGCTTATCCCCGAGAGTAATAATAGAAACAATCAAAGGGGAGGGTGATATTATGAAGGAGAAACTTTAACAACATGCTATTTTATTGTATATGTTCTATATGGTGCAAAACTGCATTCTGGGTAGAATTCCATGAGTCAATGAAAAGGCATTGCATAAGCAATTCTATGGGAGAGAGGGAAATTATTTTTTTGTTACAAGAATATTTTATTTTTATTCAAAAAAACACAAGGATTTTGTTTTGTTTGTTTTTAACCTCATTGCTAAAAAGTAGGTCGAAGGACAGAGCAATGATTTGCATGAGGGAGGTGTGGGTCCTTGGTTCTATATGGCTCCATGAGCACTGCTAAGAGCAAGCCCTAAGTATTCTGAATCCGAAGGTGACTGTGGCTCGACACCAAACAAACTAAAAAAGAAGCTGGTTTTTGTCTTTTTTTAGAGCAAAATAAGAAAAAAAATCTATTGTATGGTGTGGATATTAAAAGTATGAAGCCAGCACAGGTTAATCATACCACTTATAATCTAAGTGCTTATGATTGACCCCAATAGACTGCTGTCTTTCTATCTTCTATTTCAGTCACAAAGCATCATCATAAATATTGGATTACTGAAGCCAAGCATCAGCAGCTACACTTAAGCCATTATTTTGAATCATTTTATTCATCTACTACACTAGCAAGTAACTGCCAGAACTTTCAAAGGATGAATTTTTAAATTGAGTTTTTATATATTAAATAATATAATGTATTTCACACTAATGGGTAGATTTAAGGCCTGTATCTCAATATCTGACAGCCAGTTAGTTTGCTGAAATAGGTACCTAGCCTCTGCTCTAGTTGGTGAATTAGTAAACAAATAAACAAACCCCCAAACTTCCCAAGCAGCTGTTTTATTTGTGCTAATTTATATTTAGTGCCCCTTAGCTTGAAACAGATCCAGGTTAACTGTAGTTCCCATAAGTAAATGTAGCAGTTCTCTTATTCTCAGAGTGGGGAGAATTTTTTTGTGTGTGATTTTTTTTCTTTCCAAATACACAAGTCATCTTGTGCAGTAAAGCCTGCTTGTCAATGCACATGTCATCCAACTTAAAAAAAGAATAGTCTGAGAAAAAAAAAAAGTAAATTATTTAAGTGGAGTTGTAGAGGTAGCTTGAAAGAATTCTGTTTGGAAGGTTTCTTTGCTCTGCTCTGCCAATGGAACGTAGACTCTGGATCCCTCACTAGCGAGCTGCTGTCATAACTCAGGCTGACAGTTCACATTGAAAATTCTGTTTTCTTCCTTTCCAGGAAAGAAAGTCAAAGTTAAGCCAACAAACTGTTGTTGGCAAGTACCTTACTTTTGTTTCCTCTTCTTTAAATTAGTCATTTGGGTTTAGTACAGTATTGGTGAATGGGTTTCCAGGATTCGGGGCTGCAAATTTGAATAGGTAAATAAACATTTTTTAGAGGTTCTTTGTGATGAAAGTGAGATTACATGAGAGCAGAGCTGGTATGGAATGAAGAGAAAACCCAAAGTAGCATTGTGTAGAAACACACAGGAAATTACCAGCCAGAACACACTCTCCCCCACCCCTCTCTCTCATGAGCCACAGTTGAATTTGGCAGAGAACTCTCTTAGGGTGGTCTGCTTCCCTCAAGTTATCCATCAAATTTATTCTAGCTCACTGAATTCAATTAGTATCAGCACACTAATAATTACAGGTAATGCAGGGAGGACTCGAAACTACTATCAGAATTTTTGTCCCGTCGCTATTGGAAGTCCTCATGTCTTTTTCACTTTATTTTTGCTTTTTGCAAGCCCTGCCGGCAATGTGTTGTTTGGGGTCACTGTAATGAACTTTTCTAAAGTGGTTTTTAAAAAAAGCAAATATGTACTTCATTTCAAGGAGTCCCACAGGTGTGATGTACTTTATGAAAATCAAAAATTTACAAAACTCTAAAATTAGCGCGCATGCAGACACACACACACAAACACACACAAACACACAAAGGAAATTGGAGGACAGGTGCTAATCTTAGTAGTAATGGAAACATTACTATTTTTTAAGAAGAATTCACTTTATTTAGAAGAGAATTTGGTGTGTTGAATAACAATTTAAATTTTCTGACAACAGTAAGTTATCTTATAACTTTTGGGGTATGTTTTATTTATGCTTCTACTATGTTACAGGCAAATTTATAAAATATTAAATCACTACCAATTTCTTTATAATCGAGGGACTAGTTGTGTCTATATTGACTAGTTGTGTCTATATTGTATCTGAGGTAGAGACAGGTATGAGAAATGGGTAGACATAGACAACACTTACTTATGGACTTTGCATTTGCTAGTATTTATATGTGTTGACTATGTATACGTATAATAGTGTTGTTGCACTAAACTTATCCGTAGATAATACAGTATTTACAAGACCAGTTCATTAAGGTTAATTTGTTCAAAAAATATTAGAATCATTAATTTCTGGCTTATAGCTAATGGCTGTTCTCAGCCAGTGTCTTCTTCATCATTAGTGTCACCGAGATTATAACTCACACCCAACTGTTTTTACACTATCTAATAGAATCAATTGATGCAATGGTTGACAAGATGCTATTTTGCATTTTGTCATCACACTAATGCACATGGCTTAAAGGCATTGGCATCCATAATATGGGGCAGTTTTGTAGGAGACTAGAATAGGCTGAAGCTGCAAGGGCCATTTTCATAAAATATTAATGAAATTGAAAAAATACACTGGGGTTGAAGGCTTGTCTGCTAAATGTAAGGTAAAATCTATTCTGTTCTGCTTTCTGATGACTGTAATTAGCAGCCCTAATTAAAAATTCAAACCTTGTGTATATTTGAAAGCATGAATCTTAGCTCACATCGTGTTTATTTCCTTTACAAAGTATTTTATTTTACAACACTAATTGAACAGGACCCTTCCTAGTCCGACAGCCGCAGCTGGCTGGAGCCAGTTTATGTATCCAGTCTCTCAAGACTACTTCCTTTTGTAAGCAATAAAACATCTTTAAAAAACATGTATATGTTCTCTATGAGCCATTAGCTCTGAGCCATCCAGCACCAGACTGGTCCTCTCCTCACACATTGTTTTTCCCTTCCCTTAAATGTGACCTCTTTGAAGAGGCTGCTTTTTCTGATCTTCAATATTTAATGTGGATTTACTTACATTAAATGACCACCTTACTGAAGGAGCGAAGGCCCACTTCTGACATTATTTATGAATGGCATTCACGGTGTAAAAAAGATGGAAGGAATTGCCCGGGAGTACCTATTAGTGCCTGTAGAAAAATCTACTTTCGTCATTGTTTTCTAAAGTTATTTTGAAATCTGTGGTCAGAATGTTGACGTTTCACGGAGGAATGTGCTACAGCAACTAAGTACTAATTGATTAGAACCTCGGGACTTAGAAGAGAGGAAAGGAGCAGGCTGGGCTAGGCTGGAAGTGAGTCAAAGGCAAGTGCTGCATAGGTCAGGGATGCTTGATTTTGTTTTTCAATGATGCCAGAAATAATGTTTGTTTCTATTGGTGCCTAGTGACTAATGGCAAGATAATAGAGGAGCAGCATTAGGTATGGGCAGAAGAGAAAGTGAGAAGGTGGGAGGAGGAATGTAGGGGGCGGGGGCTGAAGGAGAAAAAAATAGGAGGAAAAGGAGAGAATTAAGGCATTTGATCTATGGGCAGTATAATTAGGGAAAGGTAACAATGGACTTGTTTCAATCTGCCTATCCTTCATCTCTGGGCCTCAGTCTCCTCAACTGCAAGATGGGAATTATACATTGTATAGTTACTTCATTTAGGTGTTTCATATATCAAGGAGAATCCAAATGATTAGACTCGAAAGCACTCTGCTCTCAAATGACTTGCAGATATAAGGGGTTCACTACCAATCTATTCTTTCTCTCCAAGCCCCTCAAACCCTGAACAGAAAGTAAAAGCAATGGGTGATCGATATTATTAGAATTACACTGTACATCCGGCAACCTGATTTACATAACTCATTCACTAAAATAGCTCTGGAGGAAATGACCAGAGAACAAAGAAATAAAGCTTTCCTTCTATACCTTCATGAAACATTGATCTGATTTTTTTTCTGAAAGCTCCATTCCCAATATGGTACTGGAATTTGCATGAGTGAAGCAGTTGAAAATTATGTTATACTGAAATATTATCATTACTTACCCACCAATCCATTATGTTAAGTGATTAAATGAATAAATAAGCAACTATGCTTGGTGGTAAAAGATTAACCACACTATTAAAAACCAATATTTTTCAATATTGGGAATAAAGCAAGTTATTTCATACAACTACAAACAATTTAGCTCATAGAATCATGTAGTACTTGCCTCAGGCCTGGGATCTATATTCCTTACACACGGAGATTTCTCACCAAAGGAAATGAAAGTTTTTCTGGAGTAAGGAGTATTGAACATGAGGCTATTAAGAGGATATGAGGTCTGCTAATATTTGGATTATTGATTTCTTCAACTGACAAATGTTACACCCCCCATGCTTGCACAAATGCACATTTACTTAATCTATTGGCATTGAAATGCTTTCTTTTCTGTTGATAGGGAGGGGGTATAATTAAGAATTTTGTTTCATGGAAGAGAATCTGATTCAATGATTTAAAGGATGACTAAAGCAGCTAGAGAGGAGAGGTGCAGAGTTGGAGGGGACGGATAGGGGAAGAGCTCAGCATGTATGCCTGCACTCTTGCAGAGTGCAGTCCAGTCACAAAAGAATGGCCCAGGGAAAGCTGATGTTATGGGTCAGGACACATCTCAAAGGTGCTCTGTCTCAGGTCAGTGGTCAGTTTGCTACATCTCCCCAAAGGGCTGTAGAGGCTAAGCAGTCTCCCTACTAATAGAATTAGTCAGTGACAGTCAGCTTCAGTGGCTAAACATCATCATATGAGAACACGTTCCTCTCTTCTCAGTGCCTGGGATATGTGTAGTATCACCTCTTCAAGCTCACATGAAACAAGATTCTCTTCCACTCTTTCCAGATTATTCAATGGTTTGGCCATAAATGCATAGATTCAGAGCACCGAACTGAAACCAGCTCCACCATTATGCATCAGAGCCTTGTCTTGTCTAAGAATCAGCCTTCTCAGCTCAGGCATCTTCCAAAGCTTCCTCACAATTGCTTTTTGTACCGCTGACCATTTTACTTTCAGCCTTTCCTGAACAGGCTGGTTACCAGGCAGTTACAATGTGTTGCTCCCCTAAGCCCTTGTGACTGATTTCTCTCCTCATTTTCTCTCCTCATTTTCCTCAAAGCAGAATCTAGAAGAGTTGTACTATTACAGGAGGCAAGAGTTGAATGAAAATGAATCTAATGTCCACTACGGGAAAGTAGAGTTTGTATTTATTTGGAGCTAGAGAAGAGAGTTTTGAGTGAAACCATCCCATTTGTTCTCCAGGTCACCAGGAAAAGATCGATACCGATTTGGACACAATTTTACTGTTAGCATGATCTGTGAAGGCTTTGAGCCTCCAGCACTCATAGTGCATTGCCTTCCGACTGGAGAAAGGATGTACATCAGTTGCCTTTATGTCAGACTCTATCTTTTTATTTTCTAGAAATAAATGAGATATAGTTATCTCAAGAAAAACTCAAATGATCTGGATAAATGTTCTTTTGCTTTTCCAAAATACCTACTTTCAAGAAATTGTCTTTCCTTCCACTAACACCCTTACTTTCTAATGGAGATGAGTCCAACAGAGTTAGCGGATTATGTATTTTTCGTTTTTGTTTTTGTTTTTGTTTTGTTTTGTTTTGTTTTTGCTTTTTGGGTCATGCCCAGCAATGCTCAGGGGTTACTCCTGGCAGTGCTCAGGGGACCATATGGGATGCCAGGGATCAAACCTGGGTCGGCCACGTGCAAGGCAAATGCCCTACCACTGGACTATCGCTCCGGCCCCTGTTTTCTAGAAAATAAAGTTCTGACTATTGGCTGCTGAAAAGAAGCATCTACTTGAAGGTCCGTGTGCAGGTACAAGTAAGTGTGGCTTACCACCAGCTTTTTGCCTTATGAAATGACCTACACAAAGGTTAGATCTCTGCAGAATTATCTTGAAATCGGAATGCAGATATGTTAGTAGAAGAGGCTTCTAAACCACCCTGCTAAATTTTATTCCCATATAATTGAACTCTATGGTTGATTTATCCATTTTTATGACCATATGATCACATCACCATAATTCCTCCTCAAAGATGCCTAGAAGGAGAAGAGATTAGAAGGAGAAGAGAAGAGGTTAGAAGGCTAATATATGTATTATGGGAAGACAGCTGTTTATGAAGACTGGGAATGTCATTTTGATATGCAGATCTGTATTTGTGGATTATTGTAAATCCACTGGTGCAGGCATTTTTACTCATGCTTTTAATGGCACTCTCATCAAGCCACTGGTGCATATTCAAAGCAAAGTAAAAAAAGTTCAGGATAAAAATAAAAAGATATCAAAGTGATACCTTTATAAAAAAGATATCCCATAAAATATATCAAACCCTCAATGCCCTACAAAATTCCTATGAGAGTTCTAGAATGTTCTTACAGAATGATAAAAATGTTTTAGTATCCCTTATTTTGCTTATCTTTCTTTTCTATCTGATCCATTAAGCTCAACTCTTAGGAGGCCTTCTCCTGCTATCCATTGGACTTACTGTTTGAACCAGGAATAATGTGTATATTTCACTTCAATAATTCACCTTGCTCACCATGGATGAAGAACTGGTAGGGTCCAGACAGGACATGATATGAGAGACTCACACTAACTACAACCCACCAGCTTGTTATTATTGTATTATTTATTCACTACATGGGCTATTTCTTCTGAGATTCCTAGAGTACTTTACTATACACTAAATAAATGATTAACCCTCAGAACTTTGCTATGAAGTGAGCAGATTCGCAAAGATGGGAGGAGAAAATGAAATCCCAAATGTAGAACATAACAGTCCTCATATAAGATAGATAGCAGTTGTTGGTTCTGAAGGAGAAGAGAGCAGAAACTGTAACCAATGAATTGATGACCTTGAAGTATGCCCCCTCCCTTTTTAACTCACCATTCACCTGCACAAAGCTGCTGGGGAGCTGCTGGGGTCCCAGACAGTATCAGGACAGAAGTTCTCTTCTATGTCTGAGGCCGCCAGGGGAATGGATGAAAACTCACGAGTCCAGCGCAGTTCTTTTAATAGTACAAAAGTTTTAATAGTACAAAAGCTCTACCACCAAAATCCAATAGAATGAAAAGAACTCTAGCTCTGGTCAGAATTTAGACCAAATGCAGGAGCCCAAGTCTCTCATCAAAGAGAGACGATCTCACCTAATAGAAGGGGAGAGTGCCTCAAGTCAGTCCCCTAATAAAGTAATCCTAACTGTTGACAGGGAGGGTCCTGTCCACAAAGAACCCTAAACAACTTGTAGAAGGGTGGTGCCACATCCTATTACAGTTATAAACAAAGGAGTATGCCAGGACTAATCCCTTCCTCTGAGATTACCGTTTATGTAAAACACTGGAGAGAGAGGGGGCTGATATAAAGTAATACATCTTAATTTCATGAGCTTCATGTAATCTAGATGATACACACAAGGTCCTTATTTTATTATCTGCACCAGGGTGATTCTGAGTATCTTGTTCTCCATATACTGAAAGGGTCACACTTGCTTGTTTGAGGGCAAACTAGTATGATCCTTCCTATAATCTCAAACAATAGTCTCAACAGAACCAGGGTGGTAGTCTCCTGGTAAATACTAGCCATCCCATGCTGGGTGCAGTGGTTATAAAGAGGAACTGTGCACAATCTAGATAACATAAAAGTCAGTAGATATATAATAAGTCAGAAGTTATTCAGAGTCAAGGTGACTTCTGTAACTGCCACACCATCCATCAGTGTTTACATAGAAGAGAGATCTCATTAGAATGAATCTTAGTTTAAGAACATGTAAGTAGATTAAGCTGTGAACAAAGCTCCCAAGCTAGCTAAGCCTGTCATCCAACACAAGCTATAATAGCTAATACACTTACACATAGCAATTAGGTTGTTTACCATTGCACAGGTAGCGAAAAATACGCTAATATAAATAATAGTTTTTCCTAGACCTTACCACTGGTCTAATGGTATTGAATTGACCATACCATGCAACTTGTTTAAAATGTCACTGTTAAAAGTCTAAAATGAGGTGGACTATTAGTATCTAGATTATCTCAGAATTTAAATTATTCCTTGATTTCTCTAAATTTTTCTTATTTCTAAAGAACAGTGATATCACTACCTGTTTGGCAAAATAAAACTATACTTTCTCTGCGAAATACATAGTGAAAACAGGTGTTAGAGGACCATCTATAGTAAAAGTCATGAAATAAGCTCTCAGAGAACTGAGTCCAACGGGCTACCTGTACTCTAAGGTCCCGCAGCATAGCAGTCAACAGAATCTAAATTTTCTGCAAATGATAGAAAATTTATGCAAATAAAGTTTATATTATCAAGTTTCTCTGGTCAACACTTTGGAACAGACAACTGGCACTCTGGCTCTCTGAGAGATTTGTAGTTACAAATAAATATGTCTTACTTCTTTTGCATTTTTTCTTGATCAACCTAAATTATCTCTGCCCTCTACCATAACCTTACAGTTAGAATTTGCATTTAATTTAGCAAGGGGTATAAAAACTCTGTTATGAGAAAAGTGGGTGTAGACATTATTTTTCATCAGAGGGGTCAATATTAAATATTACTCAATAACATTCTGTAATTTTCATGTTCACTCAATTTACTTGGTTTAATTGCTATGTTTCTGTGACTTCAATTTGCCACTAACATCACAAAATAAATCTCTCCTAAAAATCCATATTGTCTCTACAATAAACCCTAATCTTTAGGCTCTACTAAATACTCTGGCTCTGAGGGCCGGAGCGATAGCCCAGTAGGTAGGGAATTTGCCTTTCTCGCGGTCGGCCCAAGCCAGCCCGGGGTTCGATCCCGGCATCCCATATGGTCCCCGAGCACCGCCCGGAGTAATTCCTGAGTGCAGAGCCAGGAGTAACCTCTGAGCATCGCCGGGTGTGACCCAAAAAAAGCAAAATAAATAAATCACTGTATCACTGTCTTCCCATTGTTCATCGATTTGCTCGAGTGGGCACTAGTAACATCTCCATTAGTCCTGTCACAAGCAAGTGCAACCCAAGGGCATCTACTTGCTCCAGGGGCAGGAGGAGCCCAAACCATTCTTCAGGTTATGGAACTGAGGTCCATAATTGTTACTAGTCTTTGGCATAAAAAGTAAATAAAACACGGTAGCTTGCCAGGCTTTACAATGTAGGTGGTATAGTCTCAGTAGAAGGCTCTCAACCCGAGCATTTACTGATGAAACTTAAAGGTGGAAGATCAGGTTTTCTCTTGGATGGAGCTCTGAGGAACTATGGAGTCTGGATGTTGAGAATTACTAACTGCATGATGTGTGGTTTGTTCTGGCTTCTTGCCAGGCTTACTGGTATCAGTTAAAACATGTCTATAACTGTTTAATATGTATATATGTGAAAGAAATTGGGAAGAACCTTATGCAAAATTCAGTATCCTATGTAGCCGCGCGCCAAGACAAATGTGGTTCTGGCGTGGGTGGGTCTGTCTCTTCCGAGGCAACTGGCATGGAGGCGGAAGAAAGGGCAGGGCCCAAAACTCCACTGTGAGTCCGACCAGCATGGTCTCTCCCCGCTCATGAGAGCAAACCCTTGGAGCAATGTTGGACTCGGCCAGGGATGGCCGGAGCCCCTTACCGGGAGGTCAGCTCCATGGGTTGCTACCACATGGGGCCGGCCGAGCAGCACAGCTGTGGGTCTGAAGTGGATGGGTCTGGATCTCTTCCGGGGTTGCAAATTAGCTGAGTCTGGTGTGGGTGGGTCTCTCTCTTCAGGGGCAACTGGCATAGAGGCGGAGGAAAGGTCAGGGCCCAAAACTCCACTCCGATAAATAAACAAATAAATAAATAAATTTATTATTATACTCCAAATAATAAATAAATAAATAAATACTCCAACTACAAGTTTAGCTACCAGTCCCTTGAGCCAGTATGTTCCAGCATTTATAAGGTCTTTCACTATTCATTCTTCCTGAATTTTCCCTCCTTTCTAGATAAATTCTTCACTTATCATTTTGTTTATTGTTTGGGTATTTCTTACTTGTTTTTATTGTTTCCTGAGCTATCCTCAGGATTTACTTTTGCCTCTACGCTAAGCGATCACTCCTGGCAGTGTTCAGTGAACCACATGAAGTGATGGGGATTTCATGAAGGTTGACCACATGTAAAGCAAGCACCTTAACAGCCATAAATCTCGCCAGACCCACGTCACTGGTCACTTTGAATTTCATATTTGCAAAATTTCATATTTGCATTTCTTGACATCCTATTAAATGATTCTCTCTGTCATTCTCATAGTACCCCATAAGTTTTCTTCACAAACTTTAGACAATTTATACAGCTACATTGCTCTTATGGATTTGCTTAAGGCATCATTTGCCCAACAGACCGCATGCCCCATCTGGGCAGAGATCTGTTCTCTTTAATGTCTGGGACTTTATTGTTTATTCCATAAATACCGATTTAGTTCACAAATGAATTAATATAAAGTATGAATTTGAGATATAGACCTCCAGTTGGTTGCTGATTCTAGCTTTCTTTGTAATTTTTACTTTGAGAAAATAATCTGATCTCTGAGCCTCTGTTATTATATAAATGAGCTTCTGCTTATTTATAAAATAAGGCTAATCTCTCTCTCTCTTTCTCTCTCTCTCTCTGTTTTTTTTAACCACAGCTATTGGTGCTCAGAGGCTCCTGACTCACCACTAGTTGGTCAGTTCCGGTGGTACTTGAGGGACCATCCAGTGTCAGGGATTGAATCCAGAGCTCCTACAGGTTGAGCGAAGCTCTGGCCCCTTTGAACAATCCCTCTACCCTTGAGGCTAATAATCTCTGTCTTGCAGGATATTTATGATGATGATTCAATCAGATGTTACATGATAAATTTTAAGCACTCAAATGTTAATATTCTTTAAATTTAGATTTTGATTTTCAGAATTACCAGATTAAAAATGTTATTTCATCCATCAAAAACTCCTCAAATAATTTCATTGCAGTCACAGCTATTTTAAATGAAATTTTAATATAAATGTAGTCATATTTCATTCATTTCTGGATCCCATGCAATGCAAGAAATGGGTCCTTGAACTTTAAAAAAATAGGCTCAAAATGTGTTTTAAATGAATTAACAATTTTACAGATAAGGAAAATTAAGCAAATCCAGGTTTGTCAACACCACAAAATAGTACAGTCTCACCGGAGATAGGTTTTTATATTTTCTTCTTCATCTAATGAAGCGCAATTCCACATATCACATTTAATAACACTGAGAGTAATTCATTTGAGGATGTCTCAACTATCACTTAAGATATCAAATGCTTTTGTTTTTGCTTTGAAAATTTTAATAGGAAAGAACATGGACTTAGAACAAAAAAATTCCTGGTTGAAATTGCAGTAGTACCATTTCAAGTTAGTATCGGAAACCTATCTTCTGAACCTCAGTTATCTCTTTTATAAATATGGATAATGCAGCTGACATATATAATTGTCTTTATTTTCCTTGTTGCTGTTGATCTTGGCCATGCCCAAGTGCTTGGTAGCTACTCCTGGCTTTGTGCTTGAGTCTTTCCCATGGCTTTCATGGGACTACATGGTGAAAGGAGGTGAAAGGAATTATAGCCAATACCTCCAAATTCAGGTCAAATGCTCTAACTCTGAGTCAGACCCCCAGCCCTTACTAATAGAATATCCTAATAATTCCATGAGACAGTGTTTGTGAAGTACATGGTTTCTAGTACATGACAAGTATTTATTTGGAGGGTGAGAGGGAGGCAGTAGTGGACTCTGCTCCATAACCTGTATCACTCAGGGCTTACTCCTGACTCCTGAGGTCAGAGGTCACTCCTGGGCAGGCTCAACGGACCTTACGGGTGCAGTGGATCCAACACTGGTCAACTAGGTGCAAGGCACAAGCCCTACCCTCTGTATTATGGTTCTAGCCCCCCATTGATAAGGATTTAATAGAGATGACTGATAGGGACTATTGGTACTAAGACAATAAAAGACAACTTTGTTTCCATCACACTTTCATTTATCTGATGCTTTCTTCCTTTGTCCCTCAACAATAATACTGCAAAATAAATCTGTCATTTTCATTTTCACCCTTCTCGTATCTGACTGGATTGGGATAATTTAGAACTTATATGTTTAACCATTTCAGATTTTCTGTCAAAATGATAATTTTGATGCTTCTGTGATTCTAATTTGTTCTTATAACATATAAAAAAATAAATAGTGTCCAATAATGACCAGAACTAGCTTTCAACACTATTTGTGAATTGTTCTCAAAAGTAGTATGATCAAATATGCCTGAATTTAATTTCTCTCATATTATTTCTAGGCTCTCCTTTACTCCCATAGTATGATGATTTAAACCAATGATAGATGCTTATAAACTTTGTGCTACTTAATTTTGCAGTTGGGACTTTCTTTTTTCTTTTTTTTCTTTTTTGGGTCCTACCCAGCATTGCTCATGGGTTACTCCTGGCTCTGCACTCAGGAATTACTCCCGGTGGTGCTCAGGGGACCATATGGGATGCCAGGGATCAAACCTGGGTCCAGCTGCATGCAAGGCAAATGCCCTACCCGCTGGACTATACCCGGCCCCTGTAGTTCGAATTTTCTGAGACTAAAATGATAAAACTAAAGTTTTTGTCATCTTGCTTTTAAAAAGCAAGTTTATTCTCACTATGTTATTGATGTCAATAACTATTCATTATTAATTATTTGATGCAAAGCAGTACTTTTGTCTAATGACAAGTATTTGAGAAATTGCAGTAGATCTGAATATCATTGAGAACTATAATTTGGGACACTACACAGGTGCTCTTCCAGTTTAAGGTTAATACGCTGGAGAGCTTTTACACTTTTTTTTATATAATATTAAATTGTACACAAATTTTAAACAAAAATCTACTAACTTGAATCAGAAAGGGCATCAATGGTACCTTGGAAGAGTCTGCCGGATGGTTCCCCTCTTATCTGTTGCCAAATTTTGGACAAGTGTTCTAAGCTATATGAGTTTTAATTACTATTTTTGAAATTGCATTTAGAGATAAACTGTGGTGCAAAGTAAATAATATTTTGATGAATATACAATTATCAATGTACATAATTTTCATACTCCAAAATTTTATTCTATAAGACAGTATTTTAGTTCAGCTCCATACTGTTCTAATCTAATTAATTTATCTTAAACAATTTCATTCAAAATCTATTATATATATGAAAATATATTCTAAATTTAATGAAAATATATTTAAATTTAAATAAATTATTTGTAGCATCTTAAGCAAGTTAACTTAAAATCTATTTCATATAATGAACAATATATTTTTTTAATTTTCCTTGAGTGTTGGTTTATGTTTCTCTACATATATCTGTCATATGAGTTGCTAAAATTTTCTACTAAGAGTTATTAAATGTGCCTAGTTAACATTTTTGTACTATTTCCAAGTTGTATTTTGATAAGATTATATCAGATAACTTGCAGTTTTGCTTCAGATGCCATACCTCTTCTTTGTCTGTCAAACTCAAGTTATGTATTTGTTCCTTTTCTCACTGTCACTGTCACTGTCTTCCCGTTCATCATCGATTTGCTCGAGTGGGCACCAGTAACATCTCTATATGTCCTGTCTCATGCAAGTAGAGTCCAAGGGCACCTGCTTGCTCCAGGAACATAAAGAGTCTCAAACCATTCCATCAGGTCATGGGGATGAGGTCTATAATTGTTACTGGTATTTGGCATATCAAATATGACACAGGTAGCTTACCAGGCTCTACCGTGTGGGTAGCATACTCATCTCCTTTTCTAAATGTAGTAAATGTTTGAAATCTAGATATACTAAGTAATACACTACAGTAAACTTCCAATTCATTATTTATTTGTTGAAAGATTTTTAAACACTTTTCAAACATCTTATTAAAAATGAATATTTTAATAAATTTAATTTTTATTTGGGTCTAAAATACTTTTCTATATAGTCATAACACTTATAAAGATTATTGCAGTGATGAAATACTGTTTATTTAAAAGAATTAAGTATCCTTTGTCAGTTGTTATATAATCTTATGCGTAGACATTTGTTTTGTTGTTTGCTTTTGTTCAGGGTCCATGCCCAGTGGTGCTCAGAACTTCCTTCTGGCTATGTGCTCAACGTTCACTCCTAGTTCAGGATACCATATGGGGAGTCAGGGTATTGAATCCAGGTTAGTTACATGCAAGGAAAGAGCCCTTCACACTAGACTGTTCTAGTCCTTATCTTATATTTGTATTTAAAACATTCTCTCTTTTCATTATTACTCATTGAAATTTATTATAAGTATACCTCATCAACTTAAGTAGAAGTGTGTCAGTTATGGAACATACACACATATATATGCATATATATACATATACATATACATATATAAAAGAACAAGTATGCTGTTATTTAACTTTATTTCCCAGCCAAGTTCCAATCATCCAGGAGATTTTTACAAACTATTGAAATAATCTATACCAAGATCTCCAAATAAAGCCAGGTATTTTATATGAGACTTAGGACAGCCAGCTTTAAGAGGGCAGGGCATGAATTTGGACAGACACTATGTGTAGAGTCACTTTAAAGACACATCATGTAAAATGACTAATTTTACACTTTTGTCAGGTTCAGCTTACAGCCTGCCTTTTAATTCACTGTCTATTTTCTGCTACATCTCCCAAAGAAAAACTTTGGGCAGAATTCCCAGTACAGTGCTTCATGTTATCCTTTTATCTGGCACTTTACTAAACTGCATTCCCTAACACTGAACACAAAGTGTCACTGTGACTACATGTGAACAGTCTAAAACTCAAGAAAACTTTGCCTAAATTTGGAATTCATTTATTAGCAAGTGAGTAATTTATTTGTATCTTTTGTGATGAATTATCTCCAAGTTAATTTGGTCAAGATTCGAATTTTATTTTTATCTTTTGACCTTGCATAAACTTATGATGGTGCTTTTTCTCCCCGTTTGATGACACAAGAAATATGCATATTATAGAAAAGATTGACCTTTTGGTTTTCATGACTGATGACACATGAATTAATATGTATTGAGGAAAGAAATCGGGTTGTGCAATTTGATAATGACCTCAGCACACACATCCGCTCTAGGATCATTATGTGTTCTATCTCTGTGCTTAAAAAAGATGTTCTGCTCAGAGTAGAAACAGGCTTCCCATTCCTACATACACACAAAAAGACAAATATCTCTATCAAATTGTAACTCAGTCCTTGAAAGCCTGCCATATACATAATTGTATAACCTATTTTTTATATTTTTATTATACCACCATGAGATATACAATTACAAAGATATTCATGTTTGGGTTTCAGTCAGACAGTGTTCCAGCACCCATTCCTCCACTAGTGCCCATTTCCCACCACCAATGTCCCCTGATTCCCTGCCCCCAACCCCTGCCTGTCTAAACCTTGGTCTTCAAAGACTATATGCTAACCAGCAAGAGTGACTCATTCATATATTTTTCAATAGCAATCAGCGACATTTGCCTTTGTTTTTATAATCTTGAGCTAAATAGTTTAGCTTTCTCAGTGATTGCAGACATATATATTTCTGAAATGGATCTCTGTAAACACTGGCTTCATTTTAAAGCACAAGCAAGTGTTTTTCTTTCAAGTTTTATGAGAAGATAAAGTTTTATCAGAAGATCTAATTGAACATACCAGTTGCTTTGTCATAAATATTTCTTCTGTTGGAAACATGGAAATAATTTTAAGTTTTGTGTTTTACAGTAAAGCTGCAATGATAAAATTATGATCTGATATTTTGAGATACATTAGGTAATGTAATAAGAGCCTCGCTTACAGAAATATTCTATCAGTAATGTCCTATTGTATTTTCTTTAAATAGCTCCCTTTAGATCTCTCAAGCCTTGCTTCTGTATTTTCTAAGCATACAAATTGTCATGATTCTTTCAATATAGTGCTTACTGGACTCGCACTGAGGTACTAGAGCACACTGATGTGACAGTGTTTGGGTACATCTTAATCTGCTAGTTACGCGATGCATTTGTAGAAAAGAAAATGATTAGTAAACATTAAATGAAATCCCCTCTGTCTTTACCTTTATACAGCTGAGAAAAAATAATCCTGATTTTTTAAATTTTTTAAATGCCTACCTCTAAACAGTTGTGTAAAAATTTATCATAAGCAATGGATTTGTTTAAAACAATTGTCCTTATTCCCAAACTTTAAAATATTATTTGTAACAAAATTGGGAGAAAAAAAACAGGTAATGTAATATCTGTTATACCTAGCAGGTTATAAAAGTACATTTTAATTCCAATTCATCTATTAAAAATATGTGCCTAGTCCTTATCTTGTTTTTGAGAAACCAATGTAAGACTTTCACTTTTTATTTTTGTCATAAAGAGTTGAAATTATCAGTAGATTCAGTAGAATACCTAGTGATGACTATTTTAGCTGTGAAGTTCTAATGCCAGGGAATATGGTGACTAGAATGTGAGAAGAATTCAGATACCTTACATGAGGGCTTGAAATTTTGATTGCTGAGAAGGATAATATGCAACCCGTGCATTATATTTTACAAACATTCATTACAAATTAAGCAAATTTTATGTACAAGATACTACGCTGAAGCCCATACGTATAAAACAATCAGGACACTCTCAAAAACCCATAGGCCTGCAGGAAAAATTATTAGTTTCAGGGTCCAATCCATAGTGAAGGTCAGGAAGGAGAGCTGCAGTCAACATTATTTCAATGCTGTCTCCTGCGTAATCAACCTCATCTGTCTCTTAGACCTTGTACACTGGCCTGCATCAGCTTACCTCAATGCTGGACTCCTTGTGAGCTTTCCAATACTGGGGCCTGAGGCAATTTAGCTACATGCCCGAAGCCCTTGACTCTTACAAAAACTTCTGTATTCATTGAAACATCCACTTCAGACCCACAGCTGCGCTGCTCAGCCAGCCCCATGTGGAAGCAACCCATGGAGCTGATGGTAAGGGCTCGGCCATCCCCTGGCTGAGTCCAACATTGCTCCAAGGGTTTGCTCTCATGAGCGGGGAGAGACCATGCTGGCCGGACTCGGAGTGGAGTTTTGGGCCCTGCCCTTTCCTCTGCCTCCATGCCAGTTGCCCCAGAAGAGACAGACCCACCCACGCCAGACCCACAGGTTTCTTGGCACACGGCTGCTTTGCGGCCACATGATATTTTTATAGGATACTATATTTAGCATAAGGTTCTTCCCAAGTTCTTTCACATTTATACATAGTAAACAGTTATAGACATGTTTTGACTGATACCAGTAAGACTGGAAGAAGCCAGAGCAAACCACACATCATGCAGTTAGTCATTCTCAACATCCAGACTCCATAGTTCCTCAGAGCTCCATCCAAGAGAAAACTTGATTTTCCACCTTTGAGTTTCATCAGTAAATGCTCGGGTTGAGAGCCTTCTACTGAGGTTATACCACCTACATAGTAAGCCTGGCAAGCTACCTGTGTTTTATTTACTTTTTATGCCAAAGACTAGTAATTATTATGGACCTCAGTTCCATAACCTTAAGAATGGTTTCAGGCTCCTCCTGTCCCTGGAGCAAGTAGATGCCCTTGGGTTTCACTTGCTTGTGACAGGACTAATGGAGATGTTACTAGTGCCCACTCGAGCAAATCGATAAACAGTGGGAAGACAGTGACAGTTATTCAGTGAAACATCACAGCCTGTGACTTCCAGAAAAGCTCAATGTACTTATCCACACACACAGGACACATTCTGAGACACACAGAGTAATGAGAGACAGATAAGAGTAATAGACCCACAAGTTCCTTCTCATAGACTGAGTACAGTTTTCCACGCATCTTCAGGACATCAAGAAGCAGTGTCAGACCAACAGAATTTGCTTCCTGTATTCCGAAGCTCTTTTCTTTTCCCTCACTTCCGAAGCATTGGGATGTCACTTCCTGGTAAACTGCTGGCATTTTCACCTTGTCTCAGTCTCCACTGTTTAGGAAACCTATTCAAGGATAATGGTTTATTTGATTTGTGAGAATGGGAGTGGGGCTAGGGGTAGGAGGAGGTTGTAGTATTGATCTATAAAGATTGTGCGAGGAGGTGGGGTCTACTTAAAATGTACAATGAGATTTAAAAAAATCCCTATCTAAGCTCTCAGAAGCCTTTTACCCATTATAAATGACAACTTTGATCAAGAGAGACAGAAAATCTGAAATGGGAAAAGAATGTAAGTCCATTAGATTATCACTCTGGAGAGATCCTCATTTCACACCGAGCTCAGTAACATCTGAATTCTCCCATTCGTGCATATGCAATGCTTTCTAATACCTTTGCTTTTGTTATTGGTCACTTGTGCTACTACTATCAATGTCCATCTTTCTTTGGCTATATTTTTAACCCATATTTTGTTTTAGCAATATATTCAAACTATCGACACAATGAAAAAGCAGCACAGGAATTCATAATTATTTTCACATGTCTGACGTTTTTGTACTTTCAATTTCAAATGAACTTTGCACTAATTCACCCTAAGTGTTTCTGACTGATAGGCTTTCCCGTCTTTATCTTGGACTTCTCTTATTTTTTTTCCTATTTCTTCTGCCTAAATTACATTGCCTCTAAATCAACCCCATTAGGTTTTGTATTCCTTTCTGATCTGTCTTGTGCATTTTAAGCATAATGCCTTCTTTCCGAATTGTGTGTTTCCTTATTCATCCTGCATCTGACCCTACTTTGAATAAGTCAACCATTAAGAAGAAGTCAACCATCCTGCCTCAAGAAAGAAAATACACAAGCAAAAAAATTCTCCAACACCTTCTTACATCAGAACCAGCACAAAACACCATCTCTTCGAGTACGTGGTGATCACATTAATTTCAATGCTCTTATAAAAATAATATACCCATTCCACAGGAGATAAGGTCATCTTCTCATTCAACTGAATCCAGAATGAGAAATTTGGCAAGATTGCAAACAGTTGCTGTTTCTAGGGAAAAAATGTTCAATGATTAAAGTAGCAATTTACTCTTTCTTCTTCCCAATGCAATGTTCAATGATTAAAGTAGTAATTTACTCTTTGTTCTTCCCAAAATAACTGAGTGTAGTTATATATTTTATTATTTGAGTCAGTATAGATTGAGAAGGAAACAAGCTTTAAATAATGGGCCTGACTCAGTAAAAATGGTGTCTAGTTATCTTATATTTAGCAATAATGAATACAATTACTGATTTTTGATAAGAACATAGAGAATTGCTCCCTGAATGAGATATTTTTTCTTTGTTTTGTTTCCAGATGCTCATTTCAAGGGCTACCAGGTTGATAGTTTTCAGATGAAAACAAAGGAAAGTAGTTTCAGTGTGATCAGAGATTTTGCAAAGAGGCGCTGACTTGGTCAAATCCTAATTTTGCTTATGTGAGCTTGGTTATGTCACTTAGCCTCTTTGTGTCTCTGTTTTTTTTTTCACTTGTGCAACTTGTCTTCCTGTTGTTCATTGATTTGCTCGAGTGGGCACCAGTAACATCTCCATATATACTGTCGCGTATTAGTATAGCCAAAGGGCATCTGCTCACTCCAGGAACACAAAGAGCCTCAGACCATTCCTTCAGGTCATGGGAATGAGGTCTATATCATGACTGGTTTTTGGCATATCAAATACAGCATGGGCAGCTTGTTAGGCTCTGCTGTGCGGATGGTATACTCTCAGTAGTAGACTCTCATCTTGTGCATTTAATGATGAACTGCAATGGGCAGACCCGGCTTTTTTCTTGGGTGGAGCTCTGATGAGCTGTGGAGTCTGGATGTTGAAAATGGTGGCCCTTATTGTGTGGGGGTTCCTCTGGCTTCTTGCAAGGCTCTGTTGGGATGGCAGGCCAGGGCTAGAACTTGCCTTCCCTCCCAGGCACCCCATGATTTTTATGTCATTATTATCACTTATTTAGAAACAGTGGTATACAAAATTGAAGTTTGCAGAGCTTTTCCATTTTCTTAATTGTAAAGTGGAAATAAAGACTAAATTCACAAGAAGACTCAAAATGATGATCTATGTATAATACTGTTAACAATTCCTATCATAAACATGAATATTATTGCTAATAACCCTGGAAATCTGACTTTCAGAAGGGCTTTGGGAAGGAGTTCATTAAAAGCTGTTTATGAGCCAAATGCCAACTTTTCCCTACCTCCTCCTTCCATGACAATTGTGACATAAAAGAAATCTACAAAATTAATTTCTGAATTCATTATACTATTAAGAGATTGAATAAGAAGGACGTTGTGAACTGCAGAGACACTTGCTTTCTTCATTCGTCAGCAGATAATTCCTCCGTATCTTAGAACTTTTGGTCAGTGAAGGAGATGGAAGATGTCCAAGTGTTTTCTTTGCCTCGAAGTTGATGCAGGCAGTTCCAGAAAGTAGTTTAACCAAAGAAAGGGAGAAATTCAACCTGAGAGAAATTCAACCTGAGAGAAATCAGGTTGAATCCCCAAGAAGGAAATGATATTCAAAGGTTCACCATGACATGTAAAAAGACTCTGCCTACAGATGTTACTTTCTTCTTGTTAGAAACCATACAGGCATGTTTGGACTATTATAACATTTTCATTTCTCTCTTCTTGGGCACTGCAGTGGACTTGGATGTAGGGAATTTCTTCTTATCTTGGCCTTTATTATGGATGCATTGAACTGCTAGCCCTATCAGAGAGACGGTTCCCTTTGAACTTTCCAAGGTTGACATTGAGTGTCACTACTACTTGTCCAAGGGGGAAGTGGCGTCATAGCTTCCCGAAGGCCCTCAGCTAGCCAGCAGTGGAAGAACAACTACAAAAGCCACTCAAAGCAAAAACCACAATTTCTTGCCTATGGGAATCCAGGCTTGTTTCTATGTTCATATCTGCCATCAGTCCAGGGACAACAGAAGATGACTGTGATCCAATCTAAAACAATTGATAGCCTCGGATAATTCTGATGAACAGTAAAGGCACTTGATTGAATCCAACAATCTGGAGAAGGTAGTAACTTTCCTCCTTCATTCCTCAGTCATAGTTCCTTCCTACTATGTTGGGTTTAATTAATTAATTTTCATAATAAAATACAGTGTTCTTTTCCATACCCAGATCCTCTTGGGTCAGGGGAAAAAGAATTGAATGTTTTACAGCTCCCTAAATAATTGCTGATTTTCCAGATAGGACAGATAACATCTGGAATTTGGAGAGTAGCCGTAGAGTCCACTGTCCCATCTCAGGTACAGCCTACTGTATTGGAGATGGCAATATCTTATCAGTTGATTAACCATCAGAGAAAGTTTGTTTAAATTTTGAAAGAATTGGGGTAAAACTTTAGTGAAATTATTTGGGAAGACTACATCCTTTAAATGATAGCCTATTTGATCAATAATATTGACAAGCAATAACATTTCATGCCAATCAATGAGTAGACGCTTTTATGAAACTGTACATTGTGGATCATAAATACTTGAGAAAACACACAGGTCTTTGGTGTATGTTTACAAGGGATTTAGAGGGTGAGGCTTGGAAGTACAGAAAGCTCCAACCTCAGCAGCCTTAGACCTAGGAGGACAGAAATATGGCAAATGCCTCTTGATTTTTAAATTAGTGCATTTTATGCCACAATAAGATGCTAATTAATAATAATAGTAGCAAACAGCTTTATAAGTATGAGATGAGTGAAATTTCAATATGCAATTACTCTTGTAATTCAAACCAGTAAATTAGCCTGTGAGGGGAAGATGCACTCAAGAACAAGTACTGAGTGGGAACGGAAAAATAAATGATGGTGTGATAAATTATATGACCATGCTATTGATCCCTCCACTTCTTCCAGAATCCAGGCCTCTAATTGTTGCCATCTTGGCCCCCATTCTGACCTGTGAGTCTTCAATGTGACACAGAGTCATTTCTCCTCTTCTCCATTAGCCAAATCTCCATCGCCTCAGGCCTCTGCTCCCATCTGGAGAAATACAACCCAGATGCCCTACTAAATTCCCTCTAAATTGAAGGCACACAGGTATAAAAACAAACTCAAGGCATGCAAATTCATTCTATTTGAAATGTTTCTGTTTGGGGAAAATTTGATGTTCTGTTTTCTTGTTTACTATGTTGATCAGTGTGACATGTAGCCTAGGTATCTGGCATTTTAGAATCATCAGTCTTCCAGGGTCACTGAGTTCCCCTTCAGCTTAAGGATATATTCCCGGAGAAGAGTATTACTAAACTGTCTTTCTTATTTCATCAGACTTATCTGTTAATTGAGATAAGTAAACTTATTTTTTTCTCTTTTTTTTCTTTTTTTAAATTTTTATTAAAACACCCTGATTTGCAAAGTTATTCATAGACAGTTGGTTCAGGCATTTAGTGTTCCAACACCACCAGTGTGATCTTCCCTCCACTAATGTCCTCAGTTGACCTAAGTGGACTTTAAAGCCAAAATCCTTCTCCTTAACTACAGGCATATTTTCTCCTGGGTGGATGCTATGTTAATTAGGATGGGATGAACAATGCAATTGTGTAGGGTGTAAATTCCAAAGAAAGATCTGACTACACTTTGGATATTTCCTATAATAAAGTAAGCACCTTAATATGGCATTTACTATACTTCAGTGCCCTACATACAAAGAAAGATATGAATGCATAGGGATACTAGGAGCAGAAAGAAGGAAGGAAGAGAGAATCAAGGCAAGGACTGAAGGGCCAGGACAGATGTCATGGAATCTTGCAATGTAAAAGTCAGTATTCATTATGAAGTTTTCTCCAGTACATGAATCTACCTCCTTTTTAAAAAAGGTGCTGAAAAGTTTAACCTTTGATCAAAGAGGTATGGAAATAATGCTGTATCACTGTATCACTGTCTTCCCGTTCATCATCGATTTGCTCGAGTGGGCCCCAGTAACATCTCCATATGTCCTGTCTCATGCTAGTAGAGCCCAAGGGCATCTGCTTGCTCCAGAAACATAAAGAGCCTCAATCCATTCCGGAATGAAGTTTATAATTGTTACTGGTATTTGGCATATCAAATACAACATGGGTAGCTTGCCAGGCTCTGCCATGCAGGTAGCATACTCTTGTAGTCATCTCTAAGTCCAGCATTTATTGATGAACCACGCAGCCCAGAAGAGGCCACCCGAGCCAGGCTGTGATAGGCTGGTCTGCTGGGTGGAGTTCTGATGAGAGAGAAGTCCGGATGTGGAAAATGGAGGCCCTCATGGAGTGGGGGTTGTCTGGCTTGTTGCAAGGCTATAGTGAGAGATATAAGCTAATCGTTGAAATACCTTTTAAAAAATATAATTTGCTACTCTGTGATATTCAGAAGCTGCCAATATTTGTTTGTCAGCTAATGCTCCCTGCATCAGTAATGCACAAGTAGGAACAACTGTCTCTTAATACTTTAATAAAATGTTCACAACTTAAAAGTAAATACACTCCAAAATGAGCTGCTGCAGTCTTGCTCTGGAACTGGGCTTTTCATAATGGAAACTGTAATGAGGGATTCCTTATTAAATGTATTGGGGCTTTTAATAAACTGGTCCTCCAAGTGCGAAAAGTCTGTGTTGATACACTGGGATTGCAGAACTGGGAAATGAAGGGAGTGCATATTTAATTCTGAAAGATAACAAGACAGATTGGGTCATTTTTAATTTTAAAATGTGCTTGTTCCAACATTTAGAAGAGTAACCTGCCAATATTTGTTCCTCTTACATAAAGAAGTAGCCCTCATGACATTTTTGGCCATATGATTACAAGATCTTAGCATAAGAGTGAAGAAATCTAAGGCAATATGATGGCAAAGCTGTTAGATCTTCACGATACTGATATGCTTGAAATCTTATAGAACACTTAATGTGCCCGTAATCTTCAGCATTTGACAGCTTTTACATAATATTCTAGGCAAAGGTGACCTGATCCTTCTCTGCTGTTGACAGTGCAGCTGAAATGACCGTCCAATAAATGAGGCAGGATTATCCAGCCAAGATGGCAAACAACAGCTGATAATATGTACCAGGAAATTTCCATAGTACATTGGATCTTTGCCGCCAATGACACATGGCTCGTGCCTGAATATAAAGCACACGTTTCCCTAGGTACTTGATAAGTTTTAAAGGACAAGAATCTCAAAGCTGACTCTAGATTTAAAACCAGTTCTGTGCTGCATACACAGAAGTACAGAAAGTTCCATTACAGGAAGCTCAGTAGGCCTTTGTGTGTTCATTTTTCTTTTTACTTATATTCTAGTGTCTTGAATGAATCTCCAGATTAAAAGTCATAGAACACAGGGAATATGCTAAACTAGAGTGTCAAAAAAATAATGAAATTGAACAAACACCATGAAGTTGCATTTGTGATGAGGAATATGGGGTAGGACTCGTACATAAAATGCTACTTTTGCCTCTTAATGTATGGGAAAATAATCAAAAGCAAGCTTGGGTGCTTGTCAATTCATAGCCTACAAGTCACCTGTTGTAAATTTAGTTTATAATAGTGTAATTAGATGCCACATGGCCAGATTCTCTAAATGCTCTCCTCCAGTTGGGAGCTTGACAATTTGAATGCCACAGAATATCAATACGGATCTTTTACAGCCTTTTGCCAGAGAAGCCCCAGGATATGTTGAGCTGGCGTGGTAACTGCATTAGAGAATTGAGTTTGTTCTTTTTCAGAAGACAAATATACTATCTTTGAAACCACTTACAAGGAAAAAAATAGACATTAAATTCTAGCGTATAACACCAAACCAAACTTGTTCATAATAGGAAAAGCATGGTATTATAAAAGATATGAGACCTCTAAAATTTGGAAGAATATGGTACCTATGAGAAAAAAACAGAATATATTACAGATGACATATTTGGAGAAATAAAAGTGTGTGTGGGGATTGTGGGGGTGGAAATTGCAGCTTATAACAGTCAGATCTAATGCAGCATGTAATAATATATAATAACAATAATAAAATAAATGCAGATGTGTTTTGCGGCTTTTTAGAGGATAAGAGTACAAATAGAGTTTCCTGAAATATTGTAGAAGGCAGCAGAGCACAGCTGAGCCCAGAAATAAAAGTTGCAAGGCTAGTTGCCAGCAAAAGAGAGAAAGAGTTTACTGCTCTGTTGAAATGCATTCAAAAACTAGTGGTAAGCTTTCATGGGATAAGATTTTAGTTAATATAATAAGACTAATTTTGCTACTTCTATTGAAAAACTACAAACATGTATATTGCAAGATATCTCAACTTAGTTTTAATCATGATGTTAGACATGTCTGATTAAATAATTTTTAGGGACTTAGCACAAACCATGTTTATAAATAGGTACAAAATGCATCATTTCTGTATGAATCCTACTTTATGTCATTTACTTGTCTTTAGGGAATCCACACATAAGAGTGAAGTTTTATGGTTATGAGCAAAATGTTGGTAACTGTGAGTGCTCAGGTGTCTAATGTTACTAACTCCCCTTCTAACTTTACTTACTTCTTCCAGTTTTCTCTGGTATTTATGAACTGGCAATTCTATGGCTACACTAAGTGCATGACTCATCAGGGATGTATCTCCAGATGGCATCAAGATAACTGCAGCAATTGTAGCCACAAGTTTTGCTGCTCTGTCCATCAACTGAATGATGACTATTTGTTTGGTTTTTTACTTGGACAAAACTCATACTATTAAAAATGTGACCCCAAAAGCAGTCTTTTGAAACTATCTCGATGACTTTACACTGTGGCAGCTCTGCTTAAATATCTGTTCAAGGTATAATTTTTGAAGAGCATCCAACAATCATTAATTATGTAAATGTTTCAGCAGTGATATATAAGGACATTTAAAGAGTGAAATCTAAGATTCATAGTGTGCAGAACCGCCAGGAACCATTTTCTTTTAAACTTTGTAGCTTTGCAAGAAATTAGAAAATAAAAATAGTGATTCATAATAATAATAACAGTTACGTATTAAGTTTCCCAAGGACAGAATTGTGTAACATACATCATGTTTATTTTATTAATATTAGGAATTATTGCTTAATAAAGTAATGTAATTTTTCCATCATTTCAGAAATTGAAATATAAAAATACAGAAGCAACCTTAAATAACTTTCCACTATTGCTTAGCAAAAAAGCACATACAAGGGACAGAGAAGTAGTACAGTGCATAAGGCTTAGGACGAGGCTGACAAGAGTTCAAACCCTGGCACCGCATCTGGTGCCCGGAGTCCGCAGTAAGCAATCAATCCCTGGGAACCAAGGCAGGAGTAAGCTCTGAGCACAGTTGGTGTGAGTCTCCAGTCCCCATCACACCAAATAAAGACTTATACACAATTTTTTTTTTTTTTTGGGGGGTCACACCCAGCAATGGTCAGGGGTTACTCCTAGCTCTGCACTCAAGAACTACTCTTGGCGGTGCTCAGGGGACCATAGGGGATGCCCGGGATCCAACCCAGGTCGGCTGCATGCAAGACAAATGCCTACCCACTGTACTATCACTCCAGTCCCTACACAATTATTTTTAAATACACAAAAATATATCAATATACCAAGACAATTTTGTAACAAGCAAGATTTGTGTAACTGTAATTTTAAATGTATTATTATATTAATCATGTATTGTTCTATTAATCATGTACATTAATGTTGATGGAGTCAATGTTCAATTTTTTACTCTATACTGTAAAAAGATTAGGAAAAGAAAATTATTTCAGCCACAAAAATAAAATGTTGATGTGAAATTTCTCAGTTCTGAATGGCTGTCATTGCTCTGTTTAAAATCCCTTTGCTTATTTATGCAGAAATTATGGAACATATACCCACATATCCAATCTTCTAATAGCTGATCTTCTAATAGCCACCAAGCTGGCTCAAATTTCATGAATGGGCAGCTTTGATTCTGAAAATCAGTTGATAGAATTCCAGTATGTCTTTAATACTACCTCAATGTATATTTTTATTGATAGTATATATACTAACATATGCAGGCCCATATTTTGTTTCTAAGGCAAATTAATTTTATGAAAATAACATGTTTAATAAGAATATATCTTATATTGATATAAATAGGCACACATGCACCTTATTTCTTTATAGACAAATCATTTTTATAAAAGTATTTATGTGTACATGCACTCTTAAAAATTTCCAGTTATTCTTCAAAATTTAAAGTAAATCAAAAAAGCTGTCCTTTCCTATCATTTGCACTTAAATAATTAATTAAATCATTAATGAAATAATTAATCCTTCAATAAAAACAGTAATTTTTAGTTCTTTGTTTCTTTTTAATATTTAACTCCATATTTCTAAATGTTGATGGAGTCAATGTTCAATTTTTTTAAACTTTTAGACTTATTTTGTTCTTGCTAAGAAAGATAAAAAGTTAACTCTTTAAATCCCTCAATTATTTCATTCAAACTGTACCACAGGTTTTAATTCATTCAGTATTGTGTTTATATTACGATAAAGTATAGTATTCAAGTATATCTAGACTGATATTTTTCTACACATAACAATAACCCAGTATTTTCCTTTGCTTTCAATGTGCCTCTAACCAATTGGCCCTTAAATTCCCCTGTATCCACTTCACTTGTATACTTGTCTTCCCGTCGATCATCAATTTGCTAGAGCGGGCACCAGTAACCTCTCCATTCATTGGGAATAAGGTCCATTATTGTTACTGTTTTGGGCATATCGAATACACCATGGGTAGCTTGCCAGGCTCTGCCAAAATTCCCTTGTAGAAGTATAAAATTCTTCTTAATGTAATAAAATCATGTATCACCACCTATCACTTCCTTTGTTTCTGAGTTTTCTATTCTCCCATACCTGTTTGTAAATTACCGCTCTGTAAGTTTGCCTACATGCAGTCAGCATACAGTGCACATGTCAGCGAGAACGTTGTTCAGTTATCCCCTGGGCACTTCCCTTTTCCATCCTTCTTGGAGCTGACTTTGCCCCTCTACCACACAGATCTCTTTATTCTTGGAGCCTCTGCCTCCTGCTTCATTGTTAACTGCCCTTTAGTGATGTTCACCATCCTCTAGCTTCTAAATAAAATGTTATGGGCATGTTGGTGCTGGTGTTTCTGTTTATAAGTCATTAATAGTTTTGAAATGCTGTTACTCTTCCCTATGCTTGACTTTTACTCTTATATTTTAATATTTTACAATATTGAAGATACTAAATCTGTCCTCTAATTTCTAATCATCCTATAGATTATGTTATATTGTTATACTATATATGACATATGATATATGATATATGATATAATAATATGTAGGCTATTATGCTATAGCTTTTGTTTCGGTTCCTGATCCTTTTTATATGATATGTGTTTCCCTGGCTGGAAACTTTAAGAATTGATTCCTTAATTTAAAACATGAATTGCTTTCTGAGTGTAGGCATTGACAAAAGTACTTATGTAGTTACAAAATAAATCTATGGTCATTAGTTTACATTATTGTAGGCAGCATGAAAACTGAAAAAGTTAAGCAAAAATGTTAGAAACTGATAAGTTTTAAGGATAGCGTAATGGGTGACTAGTAAAAAAGGAGAAATGAAACATAGACCTAAAGTAACTCACAGAGAAGATAATGTCATTTATTAGGAAGTGACAAAGAGAGTCGGGAAAGAGAGCCAGGGAAAGCAGGTGTTTGGGGGCAAGATTGTTTAAGCAGATGAAATAACAAGAATTAAGGTCTGAAGGAAGATAAAGTCTGGAACACTGGAAGAGCATCACAGCAGCTCATTGTGATTTTATCAGAGAGAATGAGGCATGAGAGAATCAGAGGGAATTGTGAGAAATATTTAAACAAACTACAATGGGAGTTGGTACCATTTTGTCTGTGATAGGGACAAAAATGACGGATTTAACAGCATCACTTTGTATTGGAATTCCAATGAAAACTGGAGAGTGAGGCAAGAGCAAAGGTAAAGAGATAGGTTGGAGACTATTTCAGGAAAAATATGATGGGGGCCTGGAACCAGAAGGTGTCATTGTGAGGAGCAAAAATCATCAGATGTTTTGATGGTGCTGGAATGAAGCAGAGAATTCTAGATGTGCTCTCCAAGACCGGATCCACAAAAATTCCCAGTGGGCTGAATGTGGTGAGTTGAGTGATTTGGCAAAAAAAAAAAAATTAAATGAATGTTACTGTTCTTTATAATTTAAGGGAAAATGATCCCACTATTGATAAGGAGGAATTCTGACTAAGGGAGAAAAACGGATGGAGCATACTTAACTTTAAGTATTGAATTTAAAATTCCCTTTAGTCATTCAAATGAGCAAGTAGTGTAGGTGCTTGAACATAAATCTGGAGCTCGGAGGAAAGACAGTTCAGGCAGTGAACAATATTTGTTCCTTTTTGAAACAAACATTTTCTTTTCCCCAACATCACTGTGATTTCAATTTGAGTATTATTCCTTCCTTGGAGCAACAAAAAGTGTGTACCTCAAAATAGTGAGAATGACAAGAACATATTCCTTCCCAGAAGTGATGGTATACAGATATGTTTTACCAGTTCTATTTTATAGATAATCATATTACTTTAGGTTTGGTTTGTTATTTGGTATGATTCCTCCTATCTTCTAATGAACAAAAATTATTACAGTTTGTTTCTCGCATCCAGAAGATAATACAGCAGGTAGGGTAGTTGCTATTCACACAAACCTAGAGTACAGGTTTGATATCCAGTACCCCATAAACTCCAACATGCCACCAGAAGAGATTCCTGAGCAGAGAGCCAGGAGTAAGCCCTGAACACTGTTAGGAGTGCCCCTTGCCCAAAACTAGATGTTTTTAAAATGCCAATTGGTTTCACTTAATAATTATCATGTGAATCTCTTAAATATGGAATTTGAGTTTCTCCAACTTCCATCTCCAACTCCCTAATAGAAGGATCTCATAGATATTAGTTGATGTGAGTTGATAAAATTTCTCTGATACTGTTGTTGAAATGGTTGAATTTTTCAGTTCTTGTTGAATGGTTCGCTCTTGCTGAATCTTAGAGAGATGGAGGATGTGAAGTGACTGTAGGGATTACTAATTTATTATTTTTATTAATGTTTATTTGAAGATGCAAATGTATCAAAAAATCATAAAATTTTAAGATGATTTTAGCTTGAGAGGAATACCAAACACTAGGGACACTAAAAATATAATCCAAAAAATTAGGACTGTTTATATAAAGAAGAAACTTGGCCTTCAAAAATGTAAATGATTGCATATGGAAGAAATGGTATGAATTATTTCCAGGCAGGGGAATAAAGAAAAGCTGGAGTCTAAGGGTAAAAATAATTTGTAAATGAGATTCAGTTTTAGTATGATATGACTGTAAGAGGAGTCAGATCTGTGTTAGCCTAAATCTAGGGAACTCCATAAGTAAATGGATCAGAAAAAAATGTATTCTTTCAAATTGTACATATGTAAACTTCTAAGTTGAAGGTTTTTAAATTTCATTAGCTATGACTAAAAATTAGGGAAAAATATGAACTCAGAAGCCCTCGGATATAACAAATATAGGTTGGGCACTTGAGCTCTTTCCAGGTCTTGGCTGTTGTAAATAATGCTGCGATGGATGTTCATGTGTTTTTTCAAATATGTGCTTTTATGTTCTTTGCATAGACAACTAGGGATCATGGGACCACTTGGTAGTTCTCTTTTCAAAATAAATGTTTAAGGAATCACCATTGTGCTTTTCAAAGAGGCTTAACCAGTTTACATTCTCAACATTAAAAGAGGGTTGATTTACACACAGCCTCACTAGTATTGGTTGTTTCTGGCCTTTTCGATATATGCCATTATCACTGGTGTGAGGTTGATTGTTGGAAAAACCCCGGACTTGTTTTCCCTCCATAGACATTGCTTCAATCATTTAGAAAAAGAAAACAGAAAAGGGGGTGATGGCCATAGATGACAGTGAAACAGTTAGAAGGCTGGATTCAGAGCCTGGTCAGGCAGCTATAAAAAGGACCATGGGAGAATCCCAGGGGATTCTGCCTGGACCAGAGAGCCAGCATCAGCATGTGGAGCTAGCACCAGAGCCACAGGGCCACAGGGCCAAGGCCAGGACCCAGAGGGCTGGACAGTAAGAAGAAAGGTCTTGAAAAGAACGGACCTGAAGAAGAGAAGAGAAACAGAGATAGAGAAACAGAGAAAGAAACAGAGACAGAGATAAGCGAAGAAAGAGAATAAAGAGCAGGAGGCCCTGAGGAGAGCAGCCCTAAATAGAGAGGACCTGAGAAGAGAGATCCTGAAGAGAGAGGCCCTGAAGAGAAGGGTCTGCGGGGAGAACCTTCCTGAGAGAGAGGGGTCTCTGGAGAGAAGTTCCTGGAGTGAGGTGGAGCGAGGAGTGGGAGAAGACAGATTAAAAGAGCTTCCGAGCCTGAGGTCTTGTTCCTTTATGTCTTCTTCAGGGGGAACCGTCGCAGACCCCAGACACAGACCGGGGAACATACTGGATTGTAGGTACTGTCAGGAACACCAATAGGCCCGGCATCTGCTGCTTTGGTTATCTCCTGACCTGCTTACGTTGGGGCCTGGTGTTCTCGGGGGTCCTTAGGCTGGGGCCCTGGGGCTCCTGGACATTCCCTTCAGTCCTGACAGTTGATTATAGAATATTTTCTTTTTTTTTTTCTTTTTGGGTCACACCCAGCAATGCTCAGGGGTTATTCCTGACTCTGTGTTCAGGAATTACTCCTGGCAATACTCAGAGAACCATATAGATGCCGGGAATTGAACCTCAATCAGCCGCTTACAAGACAAACTCGCTACCTGTTGTACTATCGCTCCAGACCCCCAAATATTTTTTTAGCCAACATGAGCCATGTAAGTTTATGAGAGCAAATCTCTCATGAAACTGAAACTGAAGTTAGACTCTGACATTCATTTGCTTCAGACATAGGAACACTCTCTCCTGAATCATAGCATTGAGATGAGATTTCACCCCCCACCACCATTCAGTTTATAATCCACCTCAAAGTTTAAAACGGCCTTTCATCTACTTCCACGTCAGGGTGGGTAGGAAGAACACAGAGCATGTACTCTAACATCACAGTAACTCTAGTTTTATGCACGTTCCTCCATTTGTTGGCAAAGTGATCACACACACAAGTTGATCTATCTCTTTGGTCATGCAGAGAAGAGTTGATCTCTTTTGACTCATTTTCCTCAATAAAATAGGATTAGTAGTGTCTATCTTTTAGAGAGGCAAATGACAGTGAGGTGAGATAATGGCTGGGGACAAAGAATGCTGAGAAATCGCTGTATCACTGTCTTCCCGTTCATCATCGATTAGCTCGAGCGGGCACCAGTAACATCTCCATATGTCCTGTCTCATGCTAGTAGAGCCCAAAGGGCACCTGCTTCTTCCAGGAACATAAAGAGCTTCAAACCATTCCATCAGGTCATGGGAATGAGGTCAAAAATGCTGGTATTTGGCATATCAAATACGACATGGGTAGCTTGCCAGGCTCTGCCTTGCAGATAGCATACTCTTGTAGTCATCTCTAAATCCAGTATTTATTGATGAACCACGTGGCTGCAAGCAACCACACAAGCCTGGCTGTGATAGGCTGGTCTGCTGGGAGGAGTTCTGATGAGAGGGAAGTCTGGATGTGGAAAATGGAGGCCCTCATGGAGTGGGGGGTCATCTGGCTTATTGCGAGGCTCTGCTGGGGTGGTGGGCCAGGGCTAAAACCCGCCATCCCTCCTGGGCAACTAGTGAGCACTGGGTACAGGGAAAGCCAGTAGCAGCTCTGCCCCATGCTGAGAAAATGGGAATTATTGTTATTGATTGAGGGATGGGTATTACATACATCCCTATAAGTTAATACAGTGATTTCTTCTAGAAATCAGATGACAAGCTTCTTCTATGATGGCATTTGTCCACTGCCGAACCCATTGTCACTCTCATTTTTGTCTCTTTTCTCTCCTTCATTCTGACTTTGCATCCCCTACTTCACCTGGATTTATTCACATATGAGTCTATTCATTGATTTATTCCTCATTGGTGCAAAAGATAAATGCCTATTCAGCATTTTATCTCATCACACTAACAGAGAGCTTTGCTAGTAGTAAGAATCAGGAAACTATCTAATAAAAATTAGGAAACCTCTTTAAATACCAATATCCCCTCCTCCAAATTCCTTCATTCCAGAAAAGACAAATGAACAGATATAGACTTCATTCATTTATATTATATTTATGCTTAAGATTAAAGAATTAAGTACTGATTGATATATCAAATACCCCAATTACTTTTAATCCAGAGTGAAATATTTAATAATTTAATAAAGAATGCATAGAAGACAGTAAGTAAAGTTTAACAGCTATTGAATTTTTATTAAGCCCAAGGCAAAAAAAACACATTCAGATCAAACAAGTTTTGTCTTAAAAGATGAATAAAGGTAAAATAAAATCCAGAAGCTTTACAAAACTGTCTACTTCCCTTTAAGAAGTCAAAATGTGTGACATATACATAAAATCAATACATGCCTATAATGAACAGAACACACTTTCATTATTTATTTTGCTCTTCCATCCTTTTCAGTAAGTGGAGTTTTTAATAGGCCTAGGTCTAGCAATGAGAGAATTAAGACATGAAGCTTTTAGTTACTTATGAGCAGAAGATTTGAGCATACCCATGCCTAGGGTTAAGCACTTAGGTGTAGTTCTTTATTCTTATTTGATATAGTTGACTAAACTAACCATTATATTGTTATATAAAAGCCAGTATCCAAGCTCAGGCAAAACATGGATCAGAAGATCTTGTCAAAGGTGGAATCTACCACAAACATGTGGGAGTCAGGAGGTTAGGTAAAACAGAGATGGAAACAGTGTGCTAATAATTGTCAAAAGTGATAATAGCAGCCTAGAACTGAGCATTGAATACAGGAAAAAAGATGTATGCATTTCAATACACAGTGTGTAAGAGAAGGAAGAGAGAAAGAGAGAGAGAAAGAGATAAAGAACCTGCCAGGAGGCGGCTAGGGGGAGGGGAGAGGGAATCAGGGGCATTGGTAGAGGGAAATGGGCACTGGTGGAGGGATGGGTGTTGGAACACTGTATGACCGAAACCCAAACATGCCTTTCTTTGTAACTGTATATTTCATAGCGGTATAATAAAATATAAATAAATAAAGATAAATAGATAAATATACAAATAGATAAATAAATAAATGAATAGATAAATAAATAAATATCCCTGTTTCTCCTTATAAAGAGGAGTCACTCCCCCAAAAGTGGTTCTTAAAGCTGGATGCTCACTGATTTAAAACTGAAATCACAATGAAGTTGTCACATACTGGCACCGTTTACTAATTTTCTTATCCTGACCTACCAAGAGTTTTGTCGCTTTGGTGTTTTGGAGGCCACAACTAGCACTGCTCAGGTTTCTTCCTAGATATGTGCTCAGGGATCATTCCTGGTAGACTCCGGAGACCATATGGGGTACTAGATATCAAGCCCTAGCTTAGTCTCATGCAAAGCATATGTCTGACCTGCTGTACTATCAACCTTTCCTCCTTCCCCACACCAAGAATTTTGTATCAGCACAATCCTCCTTGGTTTCTAGTCTTATGGTTCAATTTGTCTCTGACCTAATATTTGGCACCATTACCATTACCATTACCATTGCTTTTTACTTTGACTTCATTTCAAGTTCTCCCTTGGTTTCTCTCTCTTTTTTATCCTTCCTAATCCCTCAAACCCTCAACCTTATATCCCCACATGGATAGTGCCTCCACTAATTCTTTTGCCTCTAGAAGTGAAATTCAAACACTGGGCACCTGATAAAATATAAAGAAAAGATGAAATATGATGCTAATTATTAAATAACCCTTATCACATTGTAATTGAAATAAATTCAATAAGAAAATATCACAACTTCTTGTGTCTTTCTCCTGATAATTGATTTTTCAAGTTGTTTTTTTTTTTTTTTTTTTTGCTTTTTTGGGTCACATCCGGCAATGCTCAGGGGTTTCTCCTGGCTCTGCACTCAGGAATTACTCCTGGCGGTGCTCGGGGACCATATGGGATGCCGGGATCGAACCCAGGCCGACACAGGCCAGCTGCGTGCAAAGCAAACGCCCTACCCGCTGGGCTATCCTCCGCCCCAGATTTTTCAAGTTTTAAATTCCCAGAACTGCTTTCTAGATTTGATTGACCCATTTGTTCCACAAATTCTCTTATTAAATTGTTGAACATTTTCTCTGCCATATAAATTAGATTACCTATTTATAAATTGCCATTATTTGAATAGTAATTCTGGAGATAGCTCATCTAGGAAGTCTTAATTTTTGTCAAAGAGGAGAAAACTCCCTGGGAATTTCCAGGTTATCTAAAGTAAGTGAAGGTTTATAATCATATTTCATTTGTTCAAAATATAAATGCCATTCTATTGGTACTTTCTTTATAATTACATTTTAAATATGTCACTCAGAATAAAGCTTAATGGTGATTTTTGATATTTTTCTCCCTTTGAGATTCTCATAATTTTATGGGAAAGGGGGCAAATTGTTTACTGAAAAAATATTGCTGGTGATTTTATTTATGTCTTGTTGAAAAATCAATTTAATAGTTGTGACAGTCAAATAATTGTTTTATTCAGTTAGATTATATTTATTTGCATATGACATAAATTGAAAACTAGTAGTGGCTTAGTATACAGACTGGACGGTTATTTTCTCACATCATATAGCTAAGAGTTACAGACCACACACAACTGGGGTGGTATATAGTGGCTTAATGGAATCAGGAATATATATTTATTCCATCTGGTCCATCCTTAGCATAGGAGTACAATTCCCAAAGTGATCTGAAGGTGTAAAATATCAACTCAAAATCTAAACATTGCATGTGTATATTTTCTTCTGGCTTTTTGGGTCACACCCAGTGATGCTCGGACTTGCTCTTGACTCTGCACTCAGGAATGACTCTTGGAAGTGTGCAGGGGACAATATGGGATGCCAGGAACCTGGATCAACTGCAGACAAACCAAACACCCTATCTGCTGTACTATTGCTCTGGCCCTGGCTTTCAGGAGACTTATGTGCATGCTGTGAGAAAAGGGTCTGAGTTCTTTTTATATTTTTGCCCAGCATCATTCGTTAAACAGACTTTCCTTACCTCTCTACTTCATACTCTTTGGAACTTTATCAAAGATTAGTTCTTCATATACCTGAGGATTTGTCTCTGGCCTTTCAATATAGGTATGAAAAAAATCTTTATTTTCATTCCACACTGACTTGATTTTTATACCTTTATAGTCTATCTCCTGGGAGCCTGCGAGGAGATAGAGCAGGTAATGAGCTTGCCTTATGTATGACTGACTTGGATTCAAGTCTTGGTATCAAAAGGTCTTCTTGGTACCCAAATGGCACCTCCAGGAGTGTTTCATGAGTGAAGAGCAAGGAATAATTGCTGAGAACTTTTTTGGTATTACCCAAAAAGCAAAAATCATGAATTTATAGTATGTACCATAGACCTGGAGAAAATACTTTCCTACCAATCTGAAAAGGGTTAATATCCAAGGTATATAAAGCACCTATAAAATTGTAAGAGAAGAAAGCAATCAACCCCATCAAAAATGCAGTGAAACAATGTAGAAGGGAAGGAAAAGAGAAAGAGAGAAAGAGAGAGAGAGAGAGAGAGAGAGAGAGAAATAAAGAACCTGCCATAGAGGCAGGCTAGGGAGGGGGAGGGAATCAGGGACATTGATGATGGGAAATGGGCACTGGTGGAGGGATGGGTGCTGGAACACTGTGTGACCGAAACCCAAATATGAACATCTTATGAACATCTTTGTAATTGTATATCTCATGGTGGTATAATAAAATATTTTTTAAAAAAGAGAGAAATCTAAAAAGACCTTAAAATGGGGTGAAGAAGCTTCTTCAAAGAAGACATATTGATGACCAATGAAAACACTCTCTGTATCACTTATCATCAAGGAAATAGAAATTAGAACAACAATAAGATAACACATCACACCAGTGAGGCTGGCACACGTAAAAAACAGCCAGTGTTGGTAGGGATATAGAGGAAAATGAACCCTCATCCGCTGTTGCTGAGTATGTCAACTGTATTAAGACCTTTGGAAAAATAATATGGAAAAAACTAAAAATTGAACTTCAATATGACCTAGCAATTCTGCTTCTATCCCAAGTGTCCAAAAACTCTATTCAGAAATGTTACTTGTGCTATAATATTCATTGCAGTACTATTCATAATAGCAAAAAGCTGGAAAATCCCAAGTGTCCTAGATCATATAACTGCATAAAGAAACTGTGGTGTATATTCACAGTGGAATACTCCTTGGCTGCAAGAAAGACAAAATCATACATTTTCCTGCCACATGGGTGGATGGACTACTAAACTAATCATGGTAAATGAAGCTAGCTAGAAGGAGAGAGACTTATCTGCTGAATCTGAATGATATAGAGAGACAGGAGTGCAATAAGAAATTCCCAAGAACAACAGGATCTGAGAACTAGCCTTCAGAACTGAGCCCATTATAGTGAGGGAGATAGAGACATTGTTAGTGAAGAGAGGCAGACACTCTGGTGGAGGGTGAGGCATTGGAACATTGTAAACATGCAGCCTTATCAGTAATGTAAAACCATGGTGTTTAGAAAATTTTAAATTAAAAAATCTTACTGTGATCTTAAAATCATTATTGAACTGTTCAGTGTATTATTCAGGGAAATAACGACTTGCTTCTCCAAACTTAGTTGACTTCAGAATCACTCCCACGGTTCATTTCTTATCTGGTTCTCCACTAAATGCTGCATACTCCCATCTCCAAGCTCTAGACGCCTTACCTTCTTCTCCACCTTTGCTCATAGTGACTGATATTTGACAGTAAATCTTTTTTTAAAATATATTTTATTATACTACCATGAGACAAACAATTACAAAAATGTTCATGGTTGGGTTTTGGCCATACAGTGTTCCAGCACCTATTCCCTCCACCAGTGCCCATTTCTCACCACCAATTGACAGTAAATCTTAAGCCCCTCTTACTTAGCTTAAACTGTGCTTCCTTCTTCTGATTCCCCTATCCCTTATCCATTACTATATAATAGCATTGATTACAGAAGTACATTAATGACTATTCAAGATCTCTTCCTCATTAGCCTGGGAGATCATTGAAAATCTGACTCGATTTATTTGCCTTAATATTTGTCTTTATTTTTTGGTCACACGGCAGAGCCTGGCAAGCTACCCATGTCATAATTGATATTCCAGAAACCAGCAACAATTATAGACCGCATTCCCATGACCGGAATGAATGGTTTGAGTCTCTGCATGTTCCTGGAGCGAGCAGATGCCCTTGGACTACACTAGCACTTGACAGGATGTATGGGGATGTTACTGATGCCTGCTCGAGCAAATCGATGAACAACAGGAAGACAAGTTATAAAAGTGATACAAGTGATTGTTTGCCACAGCTTTCGACAAACTTTGAGTGAACAATGAAAAATACTTATTGAGTAATGACTAATTAAGACACACTGCAAGTAATTTTCACTGCTCATGAGGAAAATTAGTGTTGTAGATTATAATCACCTTTCACATCAATATTTGATATTTTTCCCGTAATTCCTACCATAGTGAGTCCACACACATGCATAACCATTAACATGGAACTTGTTCTTGATATCAATTCTCCTTTACTGAGAAGTAATTCATTATCTAATTTAAGGGCTTTACTACATGGAAATTTCTCAACTCTACTGTTTTACCCACCTGTTCTTTTGTCTCCACTTAATCACAGTGACAGTAGTCTCCCTCTTGCTCTAATAGTAAATCTTAACTGCTATAATAATAATTTTACATAGTCTTATCTTCTGCTTTCCTCCATCCCTCCTATCAAAACATTTTATCCAAGTGACCTTCAAAAGTTTAAGACCCTTCATAACTTGATTTCCTATTGGCATCTTACCCGACTCTACTCCCTTGCCCTACAGTCTCTGGGTTTCTTTGGATCCTTTGTATTCACAGAATCTTACACTTTCATATATGTCTGGAATATTCATTCTTTCCTATGTTGTCTATTGACTGTAATTCATTTTTTTTCTCAGTGTTAGCAACATTTTCATAGGGGGAACCTTCTCTGGTCTAAGTAAAAATATTCTTAATAGGGCCAGTATCATAATATGGTGCTTGTCTTGCATGCGATGACCTGGGTTCAACCTCCGGCACTCTATATTGTCCACTGAGTCTTGCCAGGAGTGATCCTAAGTAAGTTTAGAGCTAGGAGAAAGCCCTGAGACTGCAAAGTGTGGCCCCAGCCCCACACTCCCTTCTAATTCTTAAGATATGGCTTCATTATTTCAAGTAGGTCATTCATAGCACATGGGTTTATATAACATTTGATGAATATCTTACATTCAAAGCACCATAATCATGTAAATCATGTTTGGCTATGATCACTTTTGTAAACTTGTCTTAGAAGTTTCTCAAGAAATATTCTAAGCACAACAGGGGTAGATATAGGGAGTAAAGAATGTAGAAAGGAAGACAGAGAAGCAGAAAAGAGGAAGAAAGAAGGAAGGAAGGAAGGAAGGAAGGAAGGAAGGAAGGAAGGAAGGAAGGAAGGAAGGAAGGAAGGAAGGAAGGAAGGAAGGAAGGAAGGAAGGAAGGAGGGGGAGGGAGGGAGGGGGAGGGAGGGAGGAGGGAGGGAGGGAGGAGGAGGGAGGGAAGGAAGGAAGGGAGGGAGGAGGGGAGGGAGGGAGGGAGAGAGGGAGGAAGGAAGGAAGGAAGGAAGGAAGGAAGGAAGGAAGGAAGGAAAAGAAAGGGAAGGAAGGAAGGAAGGACCATTTTACTTTACATTTTCTCTACATTCCCCACACAATAGGCAAAGAAAGTTCATGGTGTTTTATGAGTGTAGAGATGATAATGTTGTAATATCAGTGGAGCAAGAAAACCAAGTCTAATCTACTTTTCTAGACATATTACAAAACCTGCTGAGTTGTCCATTTTGGAAAAGTTCTGATTTAGTGAACTACTTTAATATTAGTGGAGTGACATCCTAGTACCAAAACCAAGTTCTTGGTTCTTGCCTTACAACTGACATATTGCTCATTACATAAATTTACCACTGAAAATTTATGTCAAGCTTTCAAAAATGAATTCATTGCCCTAAAATTTATAGCTGGGAAGTAGATAGCTTAATGTTTTATTAACATTAGACTCAGATCTGCTGTCATTAAGTAAAGTAAAAATATATACTAAATGAGTCTAAGAAAGTGTTATGTAGATTTGAGGTACAGGAGACATTTCCTGCTCTTCTGCTCTTAAATCAGCATACCTGAAGACCTCTGACTAGACTCTAGCTGGTCTCAAATCTGAAACTTTCACATTACTCGGTAGCTTTATGCAGAAAATATGATTTATTCCCTTTGGTACCTAAACCATAGTCAGGTGTTGGGATTTGTAAGATTCTCAATGTTTTGTTGTTGTGGTGATGGTGGTGTTTCTTTGTTTGTTTGTTTGTTTTTTAATTGCAAAGGCAGTGAAGACCAGGCCCTGGAGTAACTCAGATTCATGGCATGATTTTTGCAGCCTTGAATTCACTGTATCACTGTATCACTGTCTTCCGCTCATCATCATCGATTTGCTCGAGCAGGCACCAGTAACATCTCCATATGACCTGTCTCATGCAAGTAAAGCCCAAATGCACCTGCTTGCTCCAGGAACATAAAGAGCCTCAAACCATTCCATCAGGTCATGGGAATGAGGTCTATAATTGTTACTGGTATATGGCATATCAAATACGACACAGGTAGCCTTGCCAGGCTCCTGCCGTGTGGGTAGCATACTCTTGTAGTCATCTCAAAATCCAGCATTTATTGATGAACCGCAGCAGCAAGTGGCCATGAGCCAGGCTGTGATAGGCTGGTAGGCTGGGTGGAGTTCTGACGAGGGGGAAGTCCAGATGTGGAGGCCCTCATGGAGTGGGGGGGTCGTCTGGCTTGTTGTGAGGCTCTGCTGGGGTGGCGGGCCAGGGCTAGAACCTGCCATCCCCTCCCGGGCGCCTAATGAGCGGCTGGGCACAGTGAGAGCCAGTAGCAGCTCTGCCCCATGTCTGTCTAGAATGAGCCTTGAATTATTTATTCAAATTCACATAGTAACTGCCCCAACAAGGAAGGGAAGGGATTAAGTTCCATTTTGTTATGTTAATCCAGGATCCCTGACTTGAAAGTTTTCTGGTTGAATTGCTTTATTGCTATCTTTCAAACAACCTCTCTCAGATTAGAGTTTATAGCTGCCCTAATGCTGTTCCTACAAAGTGTATGTCCCAGTATTTTACCAGAATTTTATCACTTAAGAGACTAGAATCTGACTGCTTCATTTTGTGCTGCCAAATTCTTAGAATTTGATGCCAGATTCTTAGAATCTACCTGTGCCACCAGCTATGTTTTAGAGTATCTTTTACTTATCTGCTAGAAATATTTTTAGAATTCTCATCTAGTCTTGAACCTTGAACTTTCTCAAAACTATACTCTATTTTTTGTTTTGTTTTTTTTTTTTTAGCATAATGCAACCCTATCAGACTCTTTCAAAAGCACAATACAAGGCTAAGAAAAAAAAAAGATCACCCAGGAGGCTCCAGATGACAGACTCCACACATGACCCAGAGACTCAAATACCTTAATATAAAAACTGTGTTTTCCCCTTTTCCTTCATCAGTGCATTCTAGGACATAACCAATTTTAAAGCAAAGATTATGTAATAACAGATATTTTCCCCAAAACAACTGAATATTTACCAGAGTCTGGAAACAAATGAAAACACACCAAAATAAGTTAGTTAGCTGTAAAAGATTGGAAAAGCAGACTTGGAAACTCTGACCTCAGGGATGAGAATTTTTTCTGTGCCCTCCTTGTGTGTTTTTGCAGATGAGATGCTCTTAATGAGCCCCAGTCCTGAGCATAGAGGAAGTAATCAATGTCTTGAAGAGAAAATTCTTCCTCATATTGCACCATAGCATAGAACGCGGAATTTAGCATTTTCTGCCTTACCATCTTGAAGAAATTATGACC